>JANHFK010005915.1:128107-139037 GCA_036250565.1 Sibynophis collaris
CGAACCTGCAGTAAATGCAGGCAGCTGGTGTTAATAACAGGGTGTTTAGACCACTGTACTACCAAGGCTCTTTAGAGGTCTTCTAGTCCAATCCCCTGTTCAAGCAAACAAATGGCTGTTCAATCTTTTAAAATCCTCCAGTAATGGAGCACTCACAACTTCCATTCCACTAGTTATTTGTTCTCACATGAAAATTTTCCTTAGTTCTCGGTTGCTTCTCTCTATTCCATGCCGTATTCTCAAATTTTGCAATATATAAAATTGAAAGTATTTCAAAGTTGAATGTTCTTCATGCAACCTGAACATCACTTTTCCACAAATCTGGGATAAAATTATCCCAGATAATTGACCATAGACAAACAAGAATAACAATAGGATCATGTTTTGTTTTGGTGGTTTTAATATCATGTGTTTTTAATGGCAGCTTTATATGGAAATTCAGTAACTCATGATATTGTGATATTGTGTCTGCCAGTATTAAAGGCATAATTACAGGAGGTGAGTAAAAAGTTAGCAACCGTAACTATTTAAAAATGTTAAAAACAAAAAAAAAGGAAGCATATTTTTTTATTCAGTCACCCTTTGGAAAGCTGTATTCTTGACATATTCATAGCCAACGATGATACATAATTCTATGGGGTTTTTTTTGTTTTGATTAAAAAGATTTACTAAACACCCAACCTGTTTTCTTAGCAGCAGGACCCAAACAATAAACAGAAAAAATGCATCTGAGTGCAAAAATGCAATCAGCTTAACTCTTCTGCTTTTTCTAACTACCAGCTGCATCCATCAGACTTGTCAACAGTATATTCTTATTTGTCCAGCAACACTTACAATGTACATTGCATTCAACTGGAAAAAACAAATCAACTGTATATCAGGTGCAAAGACCAATAAAAGAGAATTTGATTCAGAATAAAGCGATCCTGAATTCAGAGCCATAAGGGTAAGCACAATGCTTTTTAAGCTATGAAGGCCAGTCACCTGAGTTTTTCAGTACTAAAAAGATCTGATCCCTCTTGGATACTGAAAGTGTTCATTTGCAAGTCCATAACTGGAGCATGAAAATTGCATGCGGTCAATTTACCTAAGAGTGTATCCACCTGCAAATTTACTTGGAAGTAATTCCTTTTGAAATCTACTATTTATGACTTGTTTTGAAGTAATGTATTTAAAAAGCTGGGTTATAAGAATGCTTCGTAAGTCCCAAGAGTCATGTTTATTCAAAAGTATCTCACTTATTTCAATAGGGCTGACTTCAAAATAAGTATGCTTACAATTGTAGCCTTTCTTGGAAATAAGAAACACTGATTAATTTACAAGTCAAACTAAGTTGAGATCTCACTGGCCTTCATAGTAGCATGTTTACATTAGCTTTGCCTCATACATAAAAGAGTAATGTAAACTCTTTAAAGTAATCACCAAGCAGCAACTCAAAGACTGTTGTACTACTTTAAACCAACAGCTGTATTCTTATTTTCTCTTTCTTTTGTCCACTGTTCTGCTTGCTACAGCAATAGGGGATCAACGCCTACATTGTAAAGTTAGTTACAATTCAACTGGGAAATTCTTTTTTTTAAAAATAATAATTTTTACCTTACCTAAACAGTTATTACTGAATTGATCTATACTTTCAAAGATGACATCCACTGCTGAATTATTTTCATACCTCTGTTGTTAGCTTCCTCTTGAACAGGACAAAATACAAGGTTCTACTGCTGCCCCCCCCAAAAAAGATTCAGCTTCAAAATCTTTTGGTATTTAGAGTTTTCCAAGGGATTCAAGAATTCAACAACTGTATTCACTGGTGATGCTAGTAGTAGTAACAGGACCATCTAATGGGATTATTACCCTCATTAGTATGGTTAAAAGAGAATGAATAAAGATAAAGGCTAATCAACAAGATGAAGGGCGGGCCAACCCAAATGGAAAGAATTCCAAAATCAAACCTGGAAGAAGATAATAATAAACCAGTTCAACATTGTTGTCAACAAAATTATATGGACATAATTGAAACATTTAGACAAGTTTGGAAGCCAAAGGATGAGACACCCGAGAACTCTCCAAATGATCTTATTGATTCTCCTTATTGAAAAAAAATCCCTGAAATTTCACAATGTGACATGGAGGTAATGACCATATCAAAATAACTTTTGAACTGTTTAAAGCTTCAGAAGAAGAGGCATTTATATCAATGGATAGTGTAGCAGAGATATTGGATTATTTTGCTCCATGTATCTACAGAAAAGATGGGAAATGCAAAAGAAAATGCAGTATTACTGAAATACAATATGCAAAATTTTGCCTTAGAATAACATAGAAGGCAGTCAATTAGAAAAGAAGTATAGTAGATTTAATATATGATTACCGCTATGAGACTATTGTATGAACAAACATGAAAAGACTGAAATACCTACAACAGAGGTGAAGATGAAGAAATTGCAGAAATGACAAAATTAACGTATTTGATTAGAGAAAAATCAACAAACTATATTTATTAGTAATTGGAAATCCCTTACGGTCTTTTTGCTGAGAAAAGAAAAAAATTAACCTATGATTTATGGATTTAAAGATTAGAAAAGATAGCTTATTTAAGAAAAAAAAGAAGGAAAGTAGGATGTACTCTTAGAAAGAAAAGACAAAGTAAAATATATTGATAACCAGTGTCAAGACAACTGGAGCTGCCTCTTTATAATATTTCCTTTCCTTTTGTGTTTTATTTTTCTACTATGTTCTAGTTTTACTTTGTTATCTTTATTTTCTCTTATGGTTTTGCTTTGTAACAAAATTCTTTAACAAAAATTATTTTTTTAAAAGAATCACAAAGAAAAGTAGACGCATACTGTACATGGAAAAACCGCAAATGCACCAACAGATTTCAGAAAAGGCAGTGGGACATGAGAAAAGATAGCTAACATAAGATGGATAATAGAGAGAGTCAGAGAACCTAACAAGGAGGTTTATCTTTGCTTTCCTGATTACAACAAGGCCTTCACATATTTCATGCCAAAATGTGCAATATATTAAGGCAAATGGTTGTTCCTGCTGAAGAACCTTTAGAATCAATAATGAAGCAACAGTAAGAATTGAGTAGAAAGAGAGTTGTTCACAATAGCAAAGAGAATAAGACAAATAAGCATTAATTGCCCAATCCTCCATTAAAATTTGAGGTAAAAACAGAAATAATATGAGATATGGAGATAACACTTTTTCATTGAAAATAAAGACTTCAAAGCCTTCATTATGAAATTTAAAATATAAAATAAAAAGAAGACAGTTAGACAAGGACCACTTGAATGTTTTGAAAAAGTTACAAATTATATCTAGAGCCAGGTTGAGCAAGCTTGCCTTTATTCAGACAAGGAGTGGATCTGACCGAATAAATAAAAACTATATTCTTGTCTAAGAGAACCATGATTTTCTACCTACACTTCATAATATCAATTTGAATCACATGTACCAATGAGATTTATTCTCTATATAATCCCATCTAGACAACATAGTTTATGAATATATATTTTTAGAATCTGGAAATTTTTTTAAAACTAAAAAGTAGTTGGATTAATGCTAAATTCTAAATACCGGTGACACTGAAACTGCTTATGGTTATTTACCACTATATCTCTTGTATGTGATGACTTTTGAGGTGCAGCATAACTATTTTTGTTATAATCAACAAAATTAAATATAATTTAATTTAATTTAATTGCTGTGATTTTCTAATTTGACATACACCGTATCATCACAGGGTTTCCCCCCCTCCCCGTTGATAATGAAATAATTGGATTTAGCTTCAGTGCAATCAGAAACAACTTGAAAGTACAAATTTATCAATACAAGGCAAATTTATCAATACAAGGCAGTAAATTAAACTTTATTAATTAAAACCACATGGAACAAAATGACATACGTAATAGCAATAGCACTTAAGATTTATATA
The DNA here is from genome assembly GCA_036250565.1 of Sibynophis collaris. Lineage (NCBI taxonomy): Eukaryota > Metazoa > Chordata > Lepidosauria > Squamata > Sibynophiidae > Sibynophis > Sibynophis collaris. Next base: position 132,048 of record JANHFK010005915.1, read on the forward strand.
CTGCTTCATGGCACCTTACAATATTCTCTAAATGGATTACAGAATCAGCATATTGCCTCCAAGAATCTGTGTTCTCAGATTGTGAGGAAGGAAGGCTGAGTCAACCTTGAGCCAATCAGGATCGAATTCCTGGCAATGGGCAGAGTTTGCCTGCAATACTGCATTTTAACCACTTCGTCACCACGGCTCTAGTAAACAAATACTAGAATGCATAGCATTAATCAAAGGTGGAAATTCATATCTCAAAGGCTCTCTGAAAATAAGCCAAGTTATCTTCAAGCTTACCGAAAGCCACTAGTGGAGGGCATTGGCTATTCTAAAGTACAAGCTTCCTCCTCCCTCAATTTTCAGAAGTGGGGGAACCATAGCAGTTTCTTTCAAAATATGCACTGCCAGGCAATACTTGAGCTGCCGCATTCTGCATCAATTGAAGTTTGTGTTGGTCTTCATCTCCTGCAATCTCAATAATTATTGGTCTCTAGTAGCCGCTATTTACATTTTAAAAGTGAACAGTAAATGCTTACAGAGGCATTTAATGTCATGTCTACTTTTGCCTTTTTCAAATAATTCTTTTCTCATTGCTGGCATGGCTGTTTTTGTACTTTACAGCTCTTTTCTTCCATTTTCCTTCTCTTCCACCTGTTTCTTTTCCATTAATGTCAGCCATTAATCTCTGCTTCCTTATGCTTCCTTTCCATCTATCTCAACATTCCCTGTCAAAAGAGTCAAAGGTACTCTATAATCAGAAACCACCAAGCTTGTACTCAGAATAAATTTACTTACATTCTCTCAAAATGCGCATTTCCTATGCTCAGGCACGACTTCTTCTTTTGGTTACCGATTCCAATCTCAATTATAAGTCAGCCATAACGTTAGTAACGTTTACCACTCTTCTGTCAAGCTATCATCTTCTGACATAATTTGGATAGTCATAAAGTAATGTTTAGCAAGCCTTGTAATTTTCATATAATGAATCTGAAGATCAGCCAATGGAATTGCATCAAAGATGCAATTTTTGTCAGTGAAAAGAGAAGCGTGATGCAAATGAAAGCACTGAAGGAGAACTTGTATGGGTCTTGCATGATTTGACGAATGTATTGGTATTCATTTTGTTTTGTTTTGTTTTTAAATTTCAAAAAAGACCAGAAGTTTATATGTTTTAGAGCTCAAATAGCTGTCCATAAGAAAGCCAGCAGTCTCTTTGAAATGTAAGTTTGTACTACGAGGCGCTTTGAATTAACATGCTGAAACTGTACTTAAGTCGATTCTCACATTAGGATATGCCAGCAAAAGTTAGTTGCTAGTTCTTCCACTTGCTGCATGCCTTGGCATGTACAAACAGGATACAAGTTTCAACAGAATTTATAGACGAGTAAAAAAAAGAGAAGTAACACATTGAAGACTGATGCAGAAAAAATTCTCATATGTTGTTTATACCTAGCAATAGTAATAGGACATAGACTTATATACCGCTTCACAGTGCTTTACAGCCCTCTCTAAGCAGTTTACAGAGTCAGCATATTTCCTCCAACAATCTGGATCCTCATTTTACCGACCTCAGAAGGATGTAAGGCTGAGTCAAGCCAGTGAGAATCGAACTGCCGGCAGTCAGTCAGAAGTAGTCTACAGTACTGCATTCTTACCACTGTGCCACCAGAATTCTTATAGGTGGCTATGACTATTCCTTCTTGGAGTATTGGAACACATCAAGCTCTTTTGACAATTTTGGAACAATTTTATATTCACTACCTGAATATATATTTGTTCTCCATTAATAAATGTTCATAATTACATAATTGGAAGCATAATCCAATAAATCTGGATTCTTAATGTTGTTAAAGATATGACAGATCTATCGGGAAAAATGTTTTAGCTTTTTTCTTATTTTAAAAATGTTAGATTTTAACTTGGAGGGGGAAAGTGTTTTGATATGCCTATTTGTTCTCTTGAAAACAATGCCATTCTTTCTTATTGGATATTTTTTCAATTTCCAAATCTTAATAAAAACCATTAAAATATTTCGGTCATTTCCTATACAAATATCAAGCCTGTTTTAAACCAAAATCAGCTAGATGTTGATCCTTGCTATGACATCAAATGTCATCTCAACCAATTTAGACTTGGTCCATTGACCAAGGCTTGAGATGAACTTTGCTTGGGAAAAGTTATAATACTTCTGTGCAACTATAGAGTTATTTTTTTCTTAGAGTTAGAATTTGTTTCTGGGATAACATATAAACCTTTAAATGTAGCCTTCAAAGTACAGTTCAGCTGCCACTAATTTTTAATAAAATAACTTGCAATTCAATATATGGCTTTGATAAATCTGAAGAGAATGGAGCCACATATCAATAAAATAGATATGATTTTGGTATTTTTATTGTATTGGCCCATCTTTTGCTATAACCACCTTTTTTGTCCTATTATATATTCTACAGTGTTCTTACAGCCACTGACTCAAAAAAATTGGGCACCCACAGCATTAAACAATTCCAACTCCACATTAAATAGCAAAAAGGTTAAAATCAAGTTCCCAAGAAATTCAAGGCATGTGCTTCACCACTCAGAGCTTTTTTGTCCCACAGGACAAGTAAAGAAATTGCCTAAAAGGAAGACAATTACAGCAGTGTGGAACACACTTATAAATCATTTATGTTGCACCTTTAATCTACAAGGTGCTGTGTAATATAATATTGTACTCTGCAATTACTTTCTTAAAGTTTGATACAAAGTAGATCAAAATGGCATTGATAAAAGTTACAATGAAGGCCACTTTGAGGCCCAAGAGAATGGGAAAGTTTGAGCATCAATTAATTTATTAGAACAAATAGATACAATCTTATTAACGCAGAGGAGGAACACAACAAACAGCATTTCAGGATCTCATTGATTTTAAAGTCAGTAGACGAAAGTGGGTGGCAGCCTATATGCTCCAGGAGCTGAATAGCAATTTGGGGAGTGGGAAATGAGCTGGATTAATGCTAAAATCTCTTATTCAGCTAAGGCAACCGATTGGAACATACTACAATAAAAGGTCACGGGGATGAAATAAACATGATTTATTTCCAGTCAATGATTGTAAATGCACACTGAATATTATAGGCAAAGAATAAGACAGTTTAAAAGCAGAATAAAAATTTATTTATGTGGAGAACGTTAGCAATACACTAATGGCTTTTTATTAAGAGTGTATGTTAAACACTTCAGTTAAATGTCTGCACTTCACTTACTCTTTCATAAATGAGATGACGTCTGTAAAGGTTTTGGCATCCTATGGCAATCAGACCAAGATGGGGGTTTTCTAGGTGGTCTGGCTACAGAGTGAGGTAATTCTAATGTATGGCTGGAAGTGCAGACCTATAAAGTTCTATTTTAACATTCATAAATACACCAATATGTTTATCATTTATTACTGTAGAAGGAAAACTGTGGTATGATATTGCACTTCAGCATTCTCTCCCTTTTTAAAATAAAAAACATACAATTCATGATGGTAATTATAGCTGTTGTTTTTTTAGCTTAAAAGAAAGTAAATGTATTGTCATGCTACGCTGTCAGCCATCAAAAGTACAGAGCACAGCTCTGGTGTGTCATTCCCAGAAAATATAAGAAAGATCCACTGACAGTCCTTTTTTAAAAAATTATAAGGTTACTTCTCTTTCTTACTCTCTCTTTGGGGCTGGGTAAGGATTCGTGCAAGCTTTTGAGCTTCATAATCGTTGTCAGTTACCTCAAATCTGTTCTGGCATTCTTTAAATGAGGCTTTCACCTTGGGTGATAATGTTCAATAAATACAATTATCACTTGAGTTAGGATGAGAGCAGCTTCAGACTTTCAAACTTCTTAGGGATGTGGATTCCTTGTGATCCCTGCTTTCACATTTCTTTCAAATGGGAGAGTAGGGGAAGTTATAGGAAGATCAATAGAAATGATCAAAGGACTAAAGCAGCTCCCCAGTGAAGAAAAGTTACAATGTTTGAGTTAGTGGGTTAGTTTAGAAAAAGAAACTCAGCAAGTGAAGTCTTGAGTTTGTAAGCAGCTTTGTCCAGTCTTATGCATACTTATGTGGATTTGGATTTAATGAATTTTTCTCCTATGAAAATTTGTCAGGTTTTGACAATCAAACAAGTCCTGCTCTATCGCTTAAACATATAAAACAACATATAAAAGAAGAAACATACTGTTGGGAAAGCAAATCCAGTTTTCTCACTGGCTCTTGCTGACATAAACTGGAAAAGCAAATGTTAAAAGGGGAGGATGAAACAGAACAATGTACATAGAAACTGGTGACAAAATTAGAAATGTTGATAGGTGATAAGCAGAGGATCAATCTGCTTAGGGAGACATGATTTCGATATCCCTGGAAAGAAACATTAATGGCCAACAGAATGATCTCTTGTCACACACATTTTGACTTAAGTTCTATTTTTTCTATAATATACAGTGAAGAAAAGAAAAGAAGAGGTGGTCCTTGACTTATGGCAAGTTGTCACATGAATAGTGACTATTCAAAATTATAAATACCTCACTGGGAGAAGTTACAACCTGGATTTAAAGTTCTGATAGTTTGCTCCTTAGTGGTCATGTGACCATATTTTGGGTGCTCAACAACTAGGTTGCATTTAGAACTGTGGCAGACGTGGGCTTCACATAATTTAACAACTGGTTCACCTAGTGCAGAAAACCAAAAATGTGAGCATGCGTGCCTTCTGTGCTTGCACACAGCTTCAAACACACGGTGATTTCATGTGTGTGGTTTTCAGCACACCTTCTTGGGTACACACCTTCTTGGTGAGTAGAATAGGCAAGGCACGGAAATCAGCTGGGCAGCGTGAACGGGACGAGTGAGCCAGAAAGTGAGATATAGAGGACGGGATAGCACCGGGGCAGGTGGGTGGGCCCAGCCGGTGGTTGGAACTACTGATATGGGGGAACCAGTCCAAACCGGCAGCAGCCGACCTCTGAACTGTGGTCACATGACTGTTTTGTGATGATTTTGCTGAAAGTCAGTATTTACCTCTGATTGTTGGCAAAACCAGATCCATAGCAAAGCATTGGTTCATCTAATGGTCATAATATTTGCTTAAAGACTGCTACAGAAAAGGTCATAAAATCAGGTAAGTCACATGGATGAAGTGGGAGATGACCAGGTTGAACCTGAGGGAGGGCTCAAGCATGTTATCAATCTTGAGTCTCTTCATGTCCACACATGATCTAAGTCCAGCCAACCTTGAATTCCATTGACTCTTGTCTGCCTCCAATTTGCTTTGACCTTAGTAGGTCAGATTCTTGTAGCATGCAATAAATCTGGAATTGTTTGAACCACCTTGCTTCCTGATTTCTTGAGCCTGACAGGTGACCCATTTATCCAAACATGTTTAAATCAGGGCTGCTATGAGGAAACTGAAACACTGAGAACCAGGGAACAGGCACATCTCTTGGAATCACATAATCTTTATTGCCAATTCCTAACAAATTGCTTCTAAATATTCCCTATACTTCTCTATATAATATCTATATCTATGTCTACACTTATATATTAAAATCAAGCTTACTTTTAACTAAATACTTACAATGCCTCTGATATATATTCACATCAGGTCTCAGAATAATGTTTCAAATCTTTTTGAACCTTGTACCTTTCCTCTGAAAAATACTAACATCTTACACTGGTTTAATCATACCATGGTGGTGATATTTATTTAGGCCAGCTTTGTCCCTTTATCAAACGTCTCTCATCATCAAAGCAAATGCTATACTAATGTGAGTAGGTACCATTTTCATGAACTTTGCATTGTGCTGCTGAGTTGTCAGGGTAGAAAGCATTCTGTAAAAGCCCAAGGCCAATTGTATTCATGTCATGCATTTTGAAACCTGAGTCCTATTATTAAACACCTAAAAAGATCGAGAAAGCTATTCTTACAGTGTTTAAGAATTAAAGCCCAAAAAGCATAAAAGGTCTGAAAAGGCAAATTTCTTTTATGAATGGTGAAATCTGAATCCTTCAAAGAACAAGAGGCCAATTTCTCTTTAGCCTGACAGATGCTAAAGTGAAAATTGTAAACAGTACTGACTGACTAGAACTTGCATGCAATATATTCTAACATTCAACATTTCTCTTTGCTGAACTGAATGCAGCACTGTGGTAATATTTAGAGCAGGTAAATAAAAAATATACCTATGCCAATACACAGCTGCAACAGATACCATATAATTAATTTGGGCTAGTACTTTGAAACAATAGCTATTTAGTAAAAAAGTCTCAATTGACCCAACCATGAATCTTGTGACTATATTTAAAAAGATGTTATTTCATGCAATTGTGGGCAATCTATAGCCTTCCTCAATAATTATTGAATTATATGTCCTAATAGTTCATATCATTTTTAAGGACTACTATAAAGAAATTCCTATTTTAAAAATTGAGGCATTGTGAGTTGCACAGACAGATCATCCTTGGGTTTTTGCAAGAATCAAAGCTGTTGGGAAAGCAAATCCTTTCAGCCATGCTAGAATTAGTAGACCTGATTTAACAGCATATTAAGAAATGCTTAGACTGGAAGGTAGTGACCATTGCCTCAGTACAAGGTCACAAAACATGATGTTACAGCAGTATTGTTGTTGCTATTTTAATTTCTTTGTTTCTTAGTGAAGCAAACCATGAAATGTTCTGATAAAACTTGGACTTTGCAAGTGCACACAGAAGTGATAATGCCCTACTTTACATGGTCTGTTCTTGACTTGCCAAATCATAGTTAAATAGGCAAAAAATGCAAAAAGAACTACTCTCAAAAATATTAAAACATATAAATGAGATTCCAGTATTTCAACCAGAGTCAAATTTCATTCTTTTACAAATATCATTAGATAATCAGAAGTGGCAAATACAACTGTAAAAAGTAGAGGCTATTGATTATATGTGTGTGTGTGTGTGTGTGTGTGTGTGTGTAGATGTTTCATTAACATATTTCATAAACTGTATTTTCAAAT
>JANHFK010005915.1:150528-165994 GCA_036250565.1 Sibynophis collaris
AGTATTGCAGGCTAATTTTGCTGACTGCCTATTGCCAGCAGTTTGGCAGTTTGAGTCTCACCGGCTCAAGGTTGACTCATCCTTCCATCCTTCCAAGATTGGTAAAAAAAGGACCCAGATTGTTGGGGGCAATATGCTGACTCTGTAAAACTGCTTAGAGAGGGCTGTAAAGCACTGTTAAGCGCTATGTAAGTCTAGGTGCTATTGCTATCATGTAAGAGTTACTATCTCATATGAAAACTTTTGATAACTATAAAAAGTTATCAAAGCAGGAGGATAAACAATAACAATATACTTATATACTGCCCCACAGTGCTTTACAGCACTCTCTAAGCAGTTTACAATGTCAGCATATTGGCCTCAACAATCTGGATCCTCATTTTACTAACTTCAGAAAGATGGAAGACTGAGTCAACCTTAATCAGTCAGGATTGAATACCTGGCAGTGGGCAGATACAACAATACTACATTCTAACCACTGTGCCACCATAGTTTCCCCTGCATAAACAATAAATATGCATCATTAGAGGAATAAATAATTGCAGGACAATATTATATAAGCTTTCATACCATGAGGCTCATGGTAAATTAATCGAGGAAACTTCTTATAATCCAGCTGGATTAAACTGGAGAACATATTTAACTGCCATCTACCAAAGGAATATGAAGTTTCATCTTATATTTATATTCTTCTGTTGCCATGCTTTATTTTATTGCCTTGTCTGTTGAAGATACTTCTACATTATATTTTGCAATTTTGTAATTAAAGTTATTCTATTAAACTATGCTTAATAAAGACTTTCAGCTTTCACCTCCTCAGTGTGTTCATTCCATTTGAATCCAGGAACCTTCTGCCTACATTTCAACATAGCAGGACATTCTGTAAGAAACTGGTATTCCAAGTCCTTCACATTTAATTTGGGAAACGTTTAAACTGTTAAATAGGGACAATTCCATGGGGGAAAAGAGCCATAGCAGTGGGTGGTACTCACACAAGCCATTCTTAGAAATGGGGCTATAACATAACTAAGGTGCAATTTAAACTCTTTGAAACCCAGTGTAGCTGTTTTTAGCCATTTTAAGTTGAACCAAAGTATCCCAATTCACTTGGAAAAAATATTTTGTTTCGTGCAAACCATTATGATGAAGAAATGATATGTGGACAAGATGCCAAGCTTAAATTTAATTGTAGCTGACAACTGATGTAAGTATGCAAGTTGCAGTATTTGCGTGATGGAGTAGTAACATGCTCTTCATTTGTCCCACTATCACTGCAGAAGCCTAGACTTTCATGACTAACTCCTGACACTATAACCGATCTGAAAGAGTTATTTCTCTTCCCAAAAGACGCATTAAGAATGCAGAACCACTATTTCTCGTTTTAGAATAAATTACATCAAAGTATTTAGAAAATTGCGTAAAGGTTTCTTAGTAGAAAAGATTTATACTTATCCTTCTGAATTTCCAGCTTTCACTGACATAATGCAGTCAGCAAGCTTGTGTTTTACAGAATTTTTATTGCTACTTTGCCCTTAAAATACCAGTGATTTTTCCACTTGGCTTTACAGCAGCCAATTTCACCTAGAAAATGTTTCTCTATTCAAAACAGTATCTCACAGTAATAAAAATAAATTATATGTCATATTTTAACATTTTTGTGTCTGCCTAGATTATACATGCTTTCAAGGTCAGTCTGACAAGATAGCCATCTCATTCTAATCAGTTTGCGAACATACTTTACAGAGAAGAATAAAACAGATTTCAAGAACTATACTCTCACATTTTGAATCAAGATAATCAACAGAAAAAGGGATTATGCATCATAACGGTTTCTTACATATATGTTTGGCACTCTACCCTGCTGGATTTTATTTATTTATATTTGTTTAATTATCAAATTTAGATACCACCCTTCTCACTTTCAGAGTTATTCTGAGCGGCTTAAAATAAAAAGCACAAACCATATAAAAACACAATATATATAAAGTTCAGTAAAATGGCAGGTGAGTAAAAAGAAAAATAAGCTGAAAATTAAAAGGTTGTAGGAACACCTTCAGAATGCATACCCCTAGGATTACATGCCTTTCTTCAACTTCCATGGGAATTGGCAGACCCAGGTCACTCTATCTCTAAGGAAAGGATATTTCACAGGGTGGGGGGCATCGGCAGAGAAGTATCTCTTCCTAGATCCACCTGTCAAAATTCTTTAACCGATGGGGTCTATGATATACTTTTCCTGCCTGACATGGTGGGTGAGATAGGTCAATGTGATGTGGGCAAGACAATTCCTCAGATAATCTGGCCTAAGACATGTAAGACTTTAAAGGTAGTAACCAACATCTTGAATTGGACCTGGAAGCAAACCGGCATTCAACAGACCTCATGCACCAAAGGCGTTATATACACTATCTCAGGGCTGCTGAAAATTGCTTACATGGCCACATTCTGCACCATTTTGTTAACAATCCACCATTTAATTTCTACCTACCATTGAACTGAACTGTGCATTATTGATACCATTCACACATAACAATAAAGCACTATGGTTCTTTTAGCACAATGCAATGTGTAGACCCTTACCATTATGAATTGTTTATGGTTTAATGCTATATAACACAGATGTCAAACTTGTGGTGTCACGTTGCCGCCACGTGACATATTGCAATGTTTTTTCCGTTCACGGAGCTGGGTTGGATGTAGCCTGCGCATGACGCATCCAGTCTACAGGCCACCAGTTTGACACCCTTCTTATATATGTATCAATTATGGTTTTTTTTTTAAATGAATCATGTCTAAAGTAATAATATAACATGAGTTAATGATCAGCTGCTGACTGAAACTTATCCATTGAGGTTGTTTCTAGTTCAAGTTCGTTTCTAAATTTCTTGCAGTTAACAACCCATCCTGATCTATGGAGCGGCTTAATTCCAGTATTATAAAATTAGAACTAATCGCTTAACATAATCTTTTGGATGCATCATTCCAACAATACATTGTTAGATGGCATGAGAGAAAGAAAAGAAAGCTTGGATTTTTTGATATACATAAACATTTAGCAAGCGCATGCACTTCATCTGTTTGACAATCCACTGCCCCTCCCAAATTTTAAATAATTGTCAGTTCTTTTTATTTTTATTATTATTTATTAGATTTGTATACCGCCCTTCTCCCTTTCGGGACTCAATTTCTTACCTTGATATTGGCACAGGCTGGCAAATCATTATTAGTAGGTATTTCATTATTGGCATTCTCAGAGCCATAGGTCTTTGATCTGTATGCTGTTGTAGTTAAAGCTGTGGTGGTTTGGACAGGTAGGAACGGTTGCCACACATTCACATCTGTACCATTGCCAAAAGCCTGAATTGCACTTTCTGTAGAAAAAAAATTCACAGCAATTTCTTAAATAAGCAAATAGCAGACTGTTCCTTTTTCCATGTCCCCTTCTCCCTTAATATATTAAAACAAACATAAATAGTTCTAAAAAAACTAAAGTGATAAAAGAGAAAAACTATTTGGGATTAACAAGAATGAAAGGACTACAATTCATGGTTTCTGAGTCAAGTTATGAAGCAGTTGATTGTCATACCACTCACTTTGTAAACTGACTTATTTACAACTAAGCGGTAAAGGTTCCCAAAGGTGCTTTTTCAAGCGGCAACTGGCCTTCCTTGTTTTTCTTTGAAGACATTTTGCTTGTCATCCAAGAAGCTTCTTCAGCTCTGACTGGATGGTGGGGAATGGTCTGCACGGTGCAGGAGTGTGAATGGATTTCCAGAAAAAAATGCCTATTACATTTGCACTTCAGTTTAAAATCCAGACAACACAGACTCATCCCCAACAATCTGCGCCTGTGTTCCACAGTGAAGAGACACAGGGCAGAAAACATCCTGCAGAAGGCTCCACATGCATTTGCACTACTCAGGTGACCCGGAGGACACAGATAAACCTCCAAGTGGCCTCAACAATTCTTTAAAAGAATGCACATGACCAGCTATCTGCAAGGAGTATAAATCCTTCCATTCCCTGCCATCCAATCAGAGCTGAAGAAGTTTTTTAGATGAGAAGTGAAACGACTTTAAAGAAAAACAATGAAGACCAGTTGTTTCTTTAAAAACCATGACCTGAATGACTGAGAAACTCCATAGACATTTAGCTAAGTGGTAAGTGATAGTTGTGTTCAACTGTTCATTTATAACAATAGTATTACTGAGACAAGACTATGGGATACAAAATCCCACTTAGCAAAATAAGTAGGAAAATCCTAAAAGTGATTCACCACATTTTAAAAATAAATAATATATCTTATAATAGCAATAGCATTTACGGCATTCTCTAAGCGGTTTACAGAATCAGCATATTGCTCCCAACAATTTGGGTCCTCATTTTACCAACCTTGGAAGGATGAAACAACTAATATAAAGGATGGAAGCCTGAGTCAGCTATCTTAATTAAGAGAGTAAAAGTACCTAATGCTATTAACGCTAAGATATAAACAAGTTCATACTAATACAGATTACGAATGCAGGTTTTGGAAGCTGCAAATCTATAGTGAGTAATAGTGTCATAAAAAAATATTCCAGGTATTTTACAAGAAAACAAACTCACCAGTTCAATGATGTACTGTATGTTCATGAGTTAAAATATTAGCGACAAATTTGCTGATTTATTTATAGGAAATTCATTAAATTAATTAATTGACTGGTTATTTTTCTTTTTTCCCCTTTCAGGTCTTCAAACAAAATGTGCATAATTAGGTGGAAATATATGCTCAGCCACAATACTGAACATGTACAACTTGAAAGGTGTAGTTTTTCATGGGATTAAATACTGCAATTATAGCAAGAATAAATTGGTGTTTCTTTTAAAAAAATAAATACAAATGAATAGAAAAACAGATTTTAATCATGTCTTTGGGGACTCAGCATGGATTTGGAGATTTCTTATTTGAAACTCATTGTATAAGAAATCAAAACAATTTCACTGGAGACCTGAGTATGGTAGCTATTAACACCTTTATTCCACAGTATCTAATGCTTATTATAAATCATTTTACTTTTGCTTACCTTGAAAAGATTACCTTCATTTTAACTTTTTCAAAAAATTATAATAAAAGTAGAAAATAGACTTCAGATACAGACAGTTAATGAGAAAATGAAGCCAGGAAGAATTTAAAAGTTTTCATGCCTTGCATGTTTTAGGGAAAATTAAAAGATGATAACAGTGTGCTTACAGATAGTTAACCTGAACTAGCATGGCATTACTCAAATACTATTGAGTGAATTCTAAGGGCTTTATCCTATGCATGTTTAAATATCCTTCTATTTAAAATGCAACTACATCTTTTTAGCATGGGGAGAAGTGTTCTCTTTTGGGGAGTAAAGTATATTTGAAAGAGATTCTAAATCAGAAAAAAAGAAGGGATAAAACACTAGTACACAGATAACTATTGTATTTATGTGAAGTGGTGAAAAATTCTGAATTTAAGACTCATTTCCGAATGAGAAGTAGATTTAAAAAAACCATAAGCACAGAAGAAAAATCCTGTACAAGATACTACCTAAGTTTACTAACTCCAGTTGAAATAAATCCTAGCAGTTCCACCTTCCCCCAAAATGTGTGGATATGACAAACCTGTATGTCTTTGTGCTAACATACATACATGTTTGGAAGGAAGAACTGCTAGGATTTAATTCAGTTGATAAAAACTGACATATATGTGCATATTTGTGTGTTTCTATATATGTCAGTTTTTAATCAACTGACTGAATATCCAATACTTAAGAATTGTGCTTCTTTCTATGATCAATAGATCTTCTATTAGCTCATACTAACATTATTCTGCATTTACAAACCTTTCATATTTAAATTCACAATTTCTCTTTCACACACAAAGAAAAGGTACAGGAAAGAGGATGAATGAAGTGAAAACAAGAGAAAAGTATTTTGGTAACGAAAACAACTAGGCGGATATATGGGGGAAAGATATCTGAACAGGAAAGGAAAGAATAAATTAAGGATTCCAAAAAAAGTTCAGGTTAGGAGGCAAATAGTGTCTCTCAAACAAAGCTAATCTTCAGGCTTTTTTTCAGAACATGCTAGTTCAACATGTTATTTGAACTTTTTTTTTTGCAATGTGCAAATTTTGGACATTCTCACAATGCTATTTGCAAAGGTTTGCATCTTCAACCATTCATTTGTTTTCAAAGTGTCTTCTATTCTCAGAATATAAAATGACTTATATTCATCTAACTCACAGGAAATTATTTGGGGGAAAACATCCACTTTCTATCAGATTAGTAACATGTCAGTGAGGACATTAAGTTAGAATTAATACTTCAAGTCTTCAGTTTCAGAGTGCAGAGAATGATTCACTTTTGTAAGCATCTCTGCCTAGACACTTGCTCTCTTACATATAATATCTCTACTGAGATTCTGAACTAGTTGCCTGTGTCCTTATGATAATTCTGAATGTGTTCTTTGGCCCATATTTACAACAGAGGGAAAGTGGCAGTTGCCCAAATTCAATGAACCTTTCTGATAAAGAAGAGTAAACCCTTTGGAGCAAGGATTTATGCATCAAAAATGCACACCTGTCTTTGGTTATTGATTCCTAATTAAAAATCCCAAACTACCTCAAATATACATGTTTTTTTAATACAATACATCCTTTTCACATATTAACTGAGTTGTATTTTGGGTTCTCATATTTTGTACTATTATGAGTGAATCCATTTGGGTTGGTTTTCTGTTACATGAACCAGACTAATATGATCTTTCAACTATTATTTCAAAAAATTGTGGCTCCACTTTATGTGTGAACAAGGTATTCTGCATATTAAAGATAATTGTATCTTTTATTTAAAATGAAGGTTTACAAAAGTCATTCCATTAACAAAAAAAGGCAATGGAACATTAATCCCTTTCAGTGAAATGCTATTAAGGCAGGGAACACCTTTAATTTCTTCCTAAGAAAAAGTCTCTGCCAGGGTAGATATAATTTTTCCTCACACTGTCCTCTAATGTCCTTGCTTTATCTTCATTAATATTTTTATTCTAAAAGCAAAAGAACAATAGAAAATTATTTCAAAATTATGCAATGGCAATTGAGTTTCAAGGTATTAAAGCAATTAAGAATGTTCAATGGGAACTGAAGCTTCTCAAAATCTACACACTATTTTTTTATTAAAGAAATAGATATTTAACCAAATTTAGATGGAAAATTCCTAAACTATGTTTCTAGCACTCAATTAGCTTTTTATATTTGATGAAGATCTCAAATGCACAACTCAAGGCCATGGCTCCTGGGTAACACTTTTTCCCATCCTGGAATTAATAGCTGAGTTTTAAAGTAATAGTCTAGCATTACATCTAGATTTATGTTCATGGGTATTCTCAACTCTGGCATAGATACAAAGAAACTTTGTAATGTGCAAAATGTTGGACAGTTCATCACCACTGTAAAATACAGTAGTTTCTTTCATGCTACAGAATAGAAGAAATATCTTACTTTCCATCTGTATTCTGCTGCTCTTATCTTACCTAAAATGATTATGGCAACTCCCTTTGGGTTGTCCACACTAATTAACCACAATTACATTTCCAGTGAGTCTAAAATGTTTAAGTATTTTAATAGATATAGAAATATAATGTAAATTCTTGTTTGTTGTCTGTTCTTTCCCCCCCCCCCCAGCTATTTATCCTATTTTTCCCAGGTAACTGTGTTTTTATTTTCTGATGCTTAATCAATAAACATCAAGCTATACTTTTGCTACCTGTACTGAGTGCTGTATGGGCTTGCTTTGGTCTAGATATAGGGGCTGACTGGGAGTGTGCTGGGTGAAAACTTAAGTAGAAATTACCCACAGTAATTTTCCAACACAACACTGATATCATGATTAGTTAACTATAGTTTGAGGAAACAATACAGGATCAAGAAGTATTTTTTATAATCCACCAAAGGCAAACAACGGTTTCTGATTCTGCTTTGTTTCCTAAACCTGATTAAAAATTAATGCTAAATTTCGATGCTTTAAATTATGGTATGCTGAACAAGCCACACTGATTTTCTAGCTCATAACTCCAAGACAAAAAGATGGAGTCATATAACAAACCAAATTAGAAACAAGCATCCAAATGTCAGGTGCAAAAAATCAGGACCGAATGTTAAGTTGTGGTCAAGAAGATTTATTGCTCAAGTCTATACACAAGAATTTAATTCAAAGCTAAATTGGAGGTAAATAAGAGTCAACAGAAGAGTGGTTTGGGTTAGACCATTTGTGGGAACATAATGATTCTAGGCTGATGACTCACTTAATTTTGCCCCCTCCGGCTCTGTTTGTTTTTCTCCTACACTAAAGCGAATTATGTGTTAGCATTATGGGTGACTTTATACAAGACACCAAATAAAGCTGGTTAGAAGTAGTAACCAAACATTCAAATGGAATAGCTATGCCAGAGGAGAAGATCTGACAACCAAACATTCAAATGGAATAGCTATGTCAGAGGTGAGTGCATAAGCCTGAAAGAAAATGATGATTTCAATTATATTGAAAATATCTTACTATTGTACATAAAGAGATTTGGGTCAGGCACAAAAGATCAGAATTATACGTGACGTATTATACGTAATACATCAAAACTGATGTATTTCTCATATCTATACTCAACTAATGGTTAGCGCTATTTTGCTCTAGGTAAGGATTAATGGGATTCAAGGAGGGTTCGACTTGGCTACGTAGAGATACTAGGCTGATTCCTCTTTTGACTTCACCTCCAGGTTCTGCCACTCCTTCTCCTACAATAGGATATTGCTGAGCCTAATAATGTCATACTTAACAGGGAAACAATGTCAAACCATATCACCATTTAGAATACATTGTACTATAATGTACATATTATAAAAAAATGTTTAAACAGATTCTATATTAAAATCTTCCTGTTTGGTATTACGGCTGGATCAATTTTTTTGCATGGGCTTTCTAAATACATGAAATCTCTTAGCAGTATTTCTTAACCAATGGCGTGCACACATCTAATATCATGCAGAAACAGCTTCTTTTAAAAAAAAAGTTCAGGGAAAGCAGATTCGAGATGATATCTAAATATATCAAATTTGGGGTATGGTTGTGGTTAGGGATTCAGAGTCGTTCAAAAAGAAGAAGAACAACAATATGTCGTGGACAATTTTTTTAATCTTTAGAGAGTATTTGCCTCCTTGGAATAATGACTCTGAGAAAATAATCTTTGCAGCTTTGTTATGTAAATAGATCTCATATTTGTAATTTCAGTGTACATGACTCTGTTGGCCTGGAATCATTTTATAGCACATAAAGGCATAAAGGTAACATAAAGGTACTTACTAAGGCATGAATTATCCTGGAAGAAATTCAGAAATTTCACACATTCGTCTATGTCATTGCCACTGCTACCGCAATCACACCAAGGTGCAACGCTGAGATTATTATAATTTAAATAATTTGGTGTCATAACTGTGCCTGTTGGGGAAAAAAAAATCAAAAACAATATTTTATGTGACCATTTTTTAAATCAGTCAATCCTTACTGTATAAATCCATTTATTTTTATTAATTGTATATTTTATCTGTTACCAACATTTATTGTTCAAGACATTAAAGAAAAGTATGAATGGATAGCATAGTGACAGAAGTAGCATAGATTTACAGTGTAAGCATAACCAAGCTTTTGGTCATATTCAGCTCAAAACTTTGGAGGTGTTTTTCTGTGTGTGGTTGTGTGTGTCTGTGTATGTGATAAATATGGCTTGATTGATTATGAAAAACATTATGAGTCCAGCACTAACTGCTTTAAAGTATCAGTGAAGAATATCTGAATCTTCAGACTGGCTATTCTTCATATATTAAAGTACTATTTTAAGTATAGAATGCCAACTCAAAAAGATTTATCATTTAGTACTAATGTAGCAATAATTGAACGGAAAGCATTATTCAGTTTCATTTATTTTGTGGTCTTGAAGAATAACCAATAGGGCTAGGTGATCTTAAATAAAAATTATAATATCACAAAAAGTACCCTGTGAATCTAAAATATTTATGATTACTAACAAAAGTGCTTATTTTTAACCCTTCAGGGGAAAAGTGTACTTTAATTGCATCTTTAAAAGTACAGAATATATAGTTAACTCAGAATATCATATGGACATATTGGAATATTTCAAAAATTTGAAGCAACAGCAAAGCAGCTTTCTCCAACATTATGCAGTCCAGATGTGATAGATTGTAACATCCAGCTGTTGGACACATTGCCTTGGAATTCTCGAAATTTAGTCTAAAAGAGAAATAACTTTCTTCAGCAGAGTTTATCCATAGATATATTATTCTTGACACATATTAATATTTGAAAAAAGTAGCATAGTTAAACAGCAACTCTGATGAAGTAGTAATAACCATGTAGTTATAGTAGCATGGTTAAATATTCAGATTAAAAGTATAAAGTGAAACTGGGAAACAGGAAACAGGTGTTTCACAACATTTTCTGAGTTCTTAAAAAAACATATATTTCAGGGCAAGATTACTGACCCCTATTAGCAATATGTTCCCTATTATGTTGATTTATAACAGGCATAATTTAATTCACTAGGACTCTTGGATGAAATTATGTAAAAGAACTGAATCACAATGAAATTAATAATTGCCATGGTATGAATGGGAATCAGGTGTATGTACAAAAGTGCATACTGACCAATTTCATGATCTTGAATTGCTCTTTTGAATAAACCTACTCTCTGGATCCATTTGCCAATTCTGACAAACAACTCTAGTGATAACTGTCTACTGTATACAGAAACTTGGCAAACTTCAGTAACAGAGCTTTGAATTAATGAATTGCAGGTGGAAGAATGCAGACAAACAAACAACTATTACAAGTCCTATTAATCAAAGCTTGATGAAAGATAAATAGGAAGGATAAATTGAAGAATGACCCTTATATCACATGCATAATGCAATCAGGAATAAAGAGGCTAATAAAGTTCTCCCTTTCAAATGAGTGCAACAATAACAGCTAAATATTGTATCTAGGGCACAATTTATATCATCAGAAATAAAGATATTCCAAATAAAAACACAGAATGAAGTTGATGAATACAACAAAAGTGAGCTAGTATGGGAAATGCTTCTAAGGGAAGATTCTTCACATGAGCGATGCAAAGGGGTATTAAATAAGTCAGGCTAGAACCATTTTATTTATTTATTATTTTATTCGATTTGTAGACCGCCCTTTTCCTTTGCAGAACTCAGGGCGGTTTCCAGTTAAAATTGCAACATGTATACAGAGTTGAATCAGTATTGAAATTAAATTAAAATTGAACTAATAACTCCTTGGAACCCAATTTAAACTAAAACCCTAAATTAAATTACAACCCTTATTAAAAACCCAAGCGAGGAGGATGTGAGAGTACTATCCAAGGCCGGCCATTTTGAATAGATGTGTCTTTATCGCCCGGCGGAAGAGGCGCAGGTCCATTATAGTTCTTATTTCGGGGGGTAGGTCATTCCAGAGGGTGGGTGCCGCCACAGAGAAGGCCCTTATCCTTGGGGTCACCAGCCGGCATTGTTTCGCCGATGGGACCCTTAAAAGGCCCGCTCTGTGGGCCCGTATTGGTCTCTGGGAGGGATTTAGTGGCAGGAGGCGATCCTGCAGATACATAGGTCCTATGCCATGGAGCGCTTTAAAGGTGGTAATAAGCACCTTGAAGCGGATCCGGAAAGCCACGGGTAGCCAGTGCAGCTCACGTAGGAGAGGTGTTACGTGGGAGCATTTCGGTGCCCCCAGGATTGCCCGCGCGGCCGCATTCTGGACCACCTGCAGCCTCCGGACCGACCCCAAGGGTAGCCCCATGTAGAGAGCATTACAGTAATCTAGGCGAGAGGTGACTAGGGCATGGGTGACTGTGCGTAGAGCAGTCTTTAAATTCTTAAAATTTAAATTTAAAATTTAAATTTAAAATTCTTAAAATAAAATTAAAATTAAAATCTTAAAATTGTCTTTACATTCTTACTAAAAATAAACACTGCTTTGAGGAATATCTCCTATTTGTGAATAATTAAAGTTAGCCTCTGTACTTATTACTTATTCTCAAGAAGAACAATATAAACAGTGGAAATATTTCTTATCATCTTTAGGAAAGTACTTTTAGCTGGAACAATAAGAATTGAAGAACAAAAAATGTTGCTGGTGAGAGTCCTGGCAGTATTGGGAAAATTAGGTTTTTCATCAATGAATTAATATTTTGGTGAGATAAAATCCACACCTTCATTCATTCTCATAGTTAAGGTTGATTTCTTACTTTTAAGAATAAGTGTATTTTGAGTATTTAATTTACTATTCATGAAGACCTGTATTATCATGCAAGATTTGGATAATATACTAATTAACAACACTGAATTGTTCAAAATAGATTGATGATTCGTTGTTCAAAATATTTAGAACCTGCTCAAAGTCCTGGGCCAAAATAACTATGAAAGTTCATCTACTAAAAAAATTGAATGGAAGTAATATTTTTGATATATTTGGTGGGTTTGTAATATTCCTTTAAATTTACTCAAATGCTATTTGCAGCTTATATTACATAGATATATGGAAAATATTCTGAAGGAGTATTGGTGTGGAAAGGAAGGAAATATTTATTTATCCAGTTGAGAGAAAAGGGGGATGAGATTTATAGTTTAATAACAAGGTTTGCTGCATTTAAAGTGTACAAAGCATGTTCTAGTAACTTCTGTTATATTACAAAAACAATATAGCATATAAAAATGTGACTTTTTCAAGAGCCAACTTGGAATGAGGTCAGCTCAAAATTACCATGTAGTTCAACATTTGATTGAAATGGAACATTTCGTTTTAGACCTTAATTTAGAGAAAGATCAAATAGGCAGTGCTACCCAGCCATGAATAAGAGAGGAAATACAGTGTCTAAACCTTTAGAAAAAGTTACCCGTACATTTTAAGAATATGCAGAAAGATAGATGGAAAGGTAGATAGTGCTAAAACAATAAGCTATTATAAGAATTTGGGTTTATTCTAAGGTAATTAAGAAGAAACAACTCTAATCTTGTTCCTGCCTAATTAAGAAAACTATTTTATTTCATTTCTTAAGCTAGGAATTTTTTTAAAAATTACTCAATTAAAATATAAATTTAAATTTTCACTTCCCCATTTATAAACTAATATTTTCAAATTGCTTTTTTAAAGTAAAAACATGTTATGTTATTTTTCAAATAAACGTTTCCAACATGATTTTTAGAATATCTCTTTTAAAAGCCACCATAAAACAAATTGCAAGAAAGAACCTAAATAACAATAGAGGTAGCACATCAAACAGTAAGAACTAAAGATATTATTCATAAATGAGGTTAAATTCAATCTCCCGTTCTCGGGAAATGAAGTAGTCATCTTAGATGCAGGAACAGTGATGGAGACAGAACCTGCAGAGTTTCAGGATGCAGTTGTAGGAGAGGAATCAATGGACATAGAAGATCATCAGATGGCAGTGATTGTCTTCTTTAGACTGGAGGTACCAGTGTTTCAGCAAGGATGGCTTGGCATAGTACACATTTTTGTACTCCAATATTTACTTTATTTTTTATTTACTGGCAAAATTGTATAAATATATATATGAAGTTCGGTTTAAAAATATTCAATATTTGCATTTCTTTTCAAGCCATTTAGTATAACTGAAAATAATTTTGTTGCATAGAAAAGGTTTTTTTTTAAAAAATGATATGTTTCTCAAATATCACTTTTAGTCTTTGTAACAGCCTTAACCATTGAACTATTGACTTCCTGCCAATGATTAATACATCAATACATACTCCTAGACTAGGAACATGATCCTTTACCAAGCTGGCAAATCATCCCCACCCACCTCAAAATGAACATTTTCTCATGAACCATTCTCCTGAACAATCATCACACTATTTTCATAGAATTATGTTTTTTTAATAGCTTTCATTTAGGGTCTCACTGTTTTGAAGCAATCTTTGGGCTTTTATATTGGAGTGAAAGAGATAGAACCAGGTGTCATAATATTTGTTATCAATGACTCAAACATTTGGTTTTCCATATGTTCTTCAGCTGTTCTTCATAACAAGCAGCCATACTCCTATTTTAGACAGGTTCTCCCAGAGAGGGTAGCATGAGATCCAAAAGAATAAATATATTACAATATCTTTCATCTGCTGCAAAGATGAACGTTTGGATGAGAACATTTTTGGATAGAAAAGCGTAAATCAATAATCTGGCCAAGACCACTGAGTCAGGTAGAGTGTTAAAAGGTTATCTCATTACTCAAGTGTGCATTCATAAACATTTTCTAGCCTTTTCCAAGGTTCTGAGCCTCAGTCCAGAGAACTGTAGAACTGACACACATTTTTAATGAGCAAGGGTTATTTTATATGTTGGTGAAGGTCCAAAATTCAGTGGGGCCATATCATTCATGAAAGTGGGAATGATTTAGGGGAGAATTTGGGGTCTTAGTTTTTTAAGCTTGGATATAAAGTGTCTATAGCATGAATTATTGTTTTCATAGATACCACATTTCAAAATGGTATGAAATGGTACAGTCATATTATAGCAGTCATGGTCAGAAAAGCCTTGAAGTTTCCAGAAAGGAAACATGTAGACTCTCCAGGGTGACGGTTGCTTTTTCCTTTCTTACATGCCGAGCATGTTATTCATACTTAATTACATTTCTGAAGAAGCCCATTTATGCAAAACCGGCTGCATTTCATTTATTATTCACTTTCTATCACATCTGTGCCCCCCCCCCAACTGTTGCTTTCCATTGCAGGCTTCAGAAAGTTTTTGCAAGGTACAACTGTTTTATTCTTAAATATAGATGTTTAAATGTAATTTATGAACTGCCAACAAACATACACACATACGTGTGTAAGAATGGAAGCTTATTAAGGAGACATTCAACCTGAAATTGCAACTCCCTAGACAGTGAAGACTGAGGGATGCCCTCCCATCACTTTCCTGCCAGCTTCCTCATTGACTTTGCTTCTCTGAAACTGGCTGAGGATGTCACAAACGGCAATCATTGCAGGATGCGGCAACTTCCATAAATGTATGAGAATATTGATATTGAAAAATGGCTTGTAGCGGCAATAAACCCTGCATCAGAATTGGAGAAGGAAAATAAACCAGGAAGGATTACTCAACAAGCTAGCTGCTATTTCGTGTATAACTGGATTTCGGATGGCTTCTCCCAAAGGGAAGAAAAGAAAGACGGCACAGTGCTCACCAAATAGTAAGGAAGGTGGAACTAATCCACAAAAACAACAGAAAATTGACGGATTTTGTCAGCCTAGACAATTAACAGCGGGCCGGGCTCCCCCCCCTTTCCCTGACGGATAGTTGTGAAGTTTTGACATTGTCTGAGGATTCTCCTCTGGAGTGGGAGTTGCAGGCTGAGGAGAGCCAGTCAA
>JANHFK010005915.1:270330-283247 GCA_036250565.1 Sibynophis collaris
TCAGAAGGCCCGCTCTGTGGGTGCGTACTGGTCTCTGGGAGGGATTTGGTGGCAGGAGGCGATCCTGCAGATACGTAAGCAACTCCAGGCATACTGAAAAACAGAGGCAGCGGCAGCAGGCATCTTGCAACAAGGGAGGTGAGATGCGGGTTGGCGGGGAGCCCAGTGGTGAAGGCTGAGCCCTGGCTTGCTTTCCTTGGCAGCCAGCTGCGGAAGGTAAAGACGCATCACATGGCGAAGGGAGACCAGGCGGCGGGGGGTGAGCCGGCAGAGGCTCTGGGGCAAGGCCGCAGCCAGGGAATGATGTATTCCCCAACCCAGTTGAGGCAGGTGGTGAGCAGGCAGCGGCTCCAGGGCCTTGGAGAATCACACATCCCTGGGCCCTCGGTCCCGACCCCCAACCCAAGGCAAAGGGCAAGCAGGTGGCATGCATTGCTTATCTTTGGTGAGCTGAGCAGGCGAGGCTACTCGCAAGGCGAGTAGCTGAGCATGTGGCGAAAGGAACTTATATAGGTTGGGAGTGGGTGGGCAGGCCTAGCAGTCGGAAGCACCAAGTGGCCGGAAGCACTGAGTGGCCGGAAGGGGCAAGCAGCCGACTGGGCAAGCATGGGATGATTGCTACTAGTTTGGCAAACCAATGACAATCATTGCTACCGGTTCTACTGAACTGGTCTGAACCAGTAGGATTTCACCCCTGGTTTGAACACATAGGCAGATGTCATTGTGCCTCCTATTATTCTTTAAACTAATAAAAACTGAGCCTAGGAAATTCTTAATTCTATCCTTGTTTATCTCTCTGTTATTTCCATTTTCAGTGTGAGAATACACTGCTCTACAGGACACCACCAATGAACAGTATTAGAAAATACGTAAATATCTGTTGACCATTTCATGGCATACTTTCACAAGCAGGCTGAATTTGATTTGATCTATTTAGTGAGAGTACTCTTCAGTTAACAATGTAGTATTGCAAAACAGTTGATATGGCATGCATAGAAACAGGACCCCAATGTTCTATATTTTCCTGACTTTTGGGAAATAGTTTGAGAAGCTCCTTTCATTTTGAAAACAGCATTGAAATTATTTTAGAGACTGCACTACTCTCTTAAGTGTTTCCAGTCTTTAAAATATTGTCATTGTTGTCAATTTTCTGTAAATTTTGAAGAAAAAAATTCTAGAAATTACAAAACTTAAATTCAGTCAGGGAATTGACAGTGGACCTGCTGACTGGCTTTTGTTTCTGTATAATTCAGGGGTGTCAAACTGGTGGCCAGCAGGACAGATGCAACGCTCGCAGGCTCGCCCAGCCCAGCTCCACAAAGGGAAAAAACATCACGTGATGGTAATGTGATGTTGTGAATTTGACACCCATGCTCTACATCTAAGGCAATACGCATACAAAGGGATGCGTCAATTTGGTACATTGGGTGTGTTGTAAAAAATATTTGAAAGCTAAGGCTACAACCATTTTAGAGGGGAAGTTAATTTCACCATTACAGAGAAGTAATAGAAAGATTAAAGTAAAAATGAGGAGAAAGTTTACGTTTCTGGTAAAGACAAGCTGTAACGATTAAAAAGCGGGAAATCAAGCTATGTCTTGTTAAGAGAAGTTAAACATGGGAATTTTAGGGTTAGACATGCCCAAATTAGATGTTTGTACCTATTTATGAAAAAATGTTGTACCCCTGATGAGAGATAAATGCACCAAGTGCTTCTGCCTTAGCTGCTTAATGAAGTTTTGAGCTCAGAATTATGGCATCTGGTGTTTTGACCTGAGCAAGAAAAGAATGAAGAGGAAAATTCTCCCAATGAGACTATCTGTTACAGAAAAGAAGAGGCAACAGGTTGCAGTCAAGTCTCAAGAGAGTTGCATATGGTCCACAGATTGCACGTTGCCAACCTTTCTTTATATCTAGCTATCAGTCATCCTGTTACCATTACTTGTATATTTTGACAACTGATTCAAAGTCATTAGTATATCATATGGTACCATTATCCTACCACAATCTTGATTCCCTATCAAGATCAGCACAGATCATTTAAGTTTCAATGCTCAACATTCAGGAGCATTATCTAGCCATTCATTCCAGTTTGTTTAAACTACGCGTTAAGTTACTGCGCTGCATCTTCAAAAATACCAGGAACAGGATGAGTCAAGCTTCCACAAAACTGGAGTAAAAGCTTGAGTCCTCTTCAGTTGCAGAGAAGATCAACAAAGATGATTAGTTGGCTGGCGGTTAAAACATTTGAAGAACAATTGCAGGAATTGAATATGCCTAGTTTAATGAAAAGGGGTGACATGATAGCAGAGTTCCAGTATTTGAGGGGCTGCCACAAAGAAAAGGAGGTCAACCTATTATCCAGAGCACCTGAAGGCAAGACAAGAAGCAATGGGTGGAAATTAATCAAGGAAAGAAACTATATAGAACTGAGGAGAAATTTCCAGACACAACAATTAATAAGTGGAAAGATTTGACCCTAGAAACTGCGGATGCTACAATACTGCAGGTTTTTAAGAAAAGATTGGACGGCCAATTATCTGAAATGGTATGGGGTTTCCTGCTTGAGCAGCAAGTCTTGGATTTGAAGACTTCAGAGGCCCCTTGCAACTTTGTTATTCTGTTATTGGTTACTCCGTTGTTATCTTCAGTTCTTTGACTAGGGCTGCTATTAAATGCAGAGGAATTGGCCAATTTAAAGAGGGCAAAATTCCTGCCTGGATTATGATTTAATTCAATTCTGTTTATCATTCTTTGGACAGTTGATAATGACAGTTGAAAACTAGATTCCTGCCCATGTTATTATTAGACTGCTGCACCGGATTATTCTCATTGTTTGTACTTAGCATGCCTGTTAATTTACATAATGAATATGAGTAATAAATATTTTAGTATTGATTTCTAGTTTTCGGTATATACTGCAGTCTCCAGATATTTCATTTTTGTATGACAAGCAATAATCCTCTAGGTAGAAACTAAACTTCCATACTGCAATGATGGGCCTTTTTGAATGACACACCAAAAAAATGAATAACAATCTATAAATGCCTTAGAGAACAAATATGATGTGCCTCCTGATGCCAATTCTATCAGGCAAGCTGGCAGCTGCATTCTGTCCTTCTTCCTGTAGATGTAAAGCATCATTTAAGAATCACTATATGTAAAGTGGACGGTAATAATAACAGGCACATTGACATGAACAATACACATCAAAAGAAAATTATTCCCAATCACGTTATCACAGAAAATGGAAAAACCCTGGAGCTTTGGACAACTATTGCCTTTTAAGAATACTGACACTACTGGGATTCTTAAAAGCCTTTTTCAATTGTCAGCATGTCTTCCCATCACAGTAAAGAATTCCAATCCATTCCTATACTCTTTCTCACAATTCTTGGAGTATAACAGTGATTGACTGACCTGTTCAATGTCGTTAGCATTCATGAATATGTGTGTCTGTTCATATGTATCAATCTTGGTAAGACAAACTAAGAGGACGTATTGATAAATGCCAAAATGCACACTCAAATAGTGAAAATGTATAGAAAGTAATTTAGAGGATACAGATTCTTGGAACCAGCGCGATTCTCTTACCTTCCTTTATATTCATACATATTTGATCCCCTACGGCTTTTAACTTTTGTGCTCATTTCATCTCCCTTTGTTGAAATTGGATCTTTTTTCAAGATCCAATCTGGGCCAGTCACCAGAGCAACTTTCTTCTGAACTTTCAGACTTGTGTTGGAGCCATCTTCAGAGAACTTCTTTCTACTAGAATATGTGCTCTGGGCTATTCTATGAGTCATATTTATTTATCAACATACCAATCAACCAATAGGAAGGCACCACATAAATATGACTCATAGAATAGCCCAAAGCATATATTCCAGTAGAGAGAAGTTCCCTGAAGAAGGGCGCCAGCACGAGTCTGAAAGCTTTGAAGACTAAACCTCTGGTTCAAGTGACTGGATCTTGCAACATTATCCTGGGACATGTATATTTGTCTTCATTCATGTAATTTTTCCTTTTGAGTGTTTCTCAAAACTGTTGGAAATATATCTCTTGGAATTTCCATATAGCATACTTGGAGATTCTACAGATTCTACAGATTTGAATCTTAATACATGGAAGATGCCAGGCTAGGAAAGATGCCACTGAATTTCCAAATCCACCTCAAATTCTTATTTCAAACCCAATTCCATTGACATCATGTGAGATATAATACAATTTACTACTATAGTTAGTCATAATAAAGTTACTGCTTGGAGTGATTGTTATAAAAGTGACCTATTCATGCCTATCATAGAAGAATAGTGAGGTGTTAAGTTTTTTATTTATTATTTTTTCATGTTGATTGCCAGACAGGAGAGTTGATCTTCTTCTTTGTATCTCATGTGCCAACGTCATCTAAATGCCCTTGGATACTACCGGTATGCTCTTGAATTTAAAGCTGCCACTTAATGCCCATGTATTTTACTTTATGCACCCTAATTAGGTCTCAAAAGGAAACAAATGAGATATTCCCACAGGAGAGAAAACACACTGTCTTAAATTGTCACTCAAATGAACAAATATTGTGGGATCAGGAAAACAGAAGCCTCATTCATATGCAAATTTAAGCTGCCATGTGTATTTTGGTTTACTATGTGTAAACTGATTCATTATTGCTTAGTATTATGTTTGAACCTGGCCCCTATGGCTTGTTAAAAAAACCTCTGCGATTTAAAAAAATATTCTGTTAAAAGAGAAAAAGCTGTCCAAAGCAATATTTGAGCTTTATCACACACCTAACCCACATGCCAATTGCAAGAATACATGGTGTTGTGTTTAAAAGGCTGGTCATAGGATTATTAAGAAAAAAAAACTGATTAAAAAGCAGTGTCTTGTAAAATGATATTTTATATGTCTCTTAGCCTTGCCATCAAATAATATTTACTACTTGATTTATAATTATATTTCCACTTTTCATTTTGCAAAACAAAATGAATTCTTCCTATGGCAAAAGGTTGCTTAAGCAATGACGAAAGTAAAACCTTTCAAAACATACAAGCTAAAAAAAATTCACATCAGAGAAATTGTTTTGTCCACAATCACTTTCAATTATAGTTATATAAGGTGTTAGAAGTAGCATTAGTAGCACATTTTCAGGCAGAAGTGTGATATTTTTCCCCCTCCAGCTGATGGTGTCACTTGAGAGCTGCTCATTTTGGGCTCACAAAATGGCTCTTTCCCCAAACATAATCTACAAGCCAATAAGAATTGCTGGATCAATGTTATAAAATGTTATAAAAACTACAACAAGAACTTCATACAAGGCTTTGACAGACACTTGAAAAGACAAGCATTAACACTATCGTACAGTGCCTTAAGCTAATTACAGTTATTTATTTTAAGAGTCTTATGATCAGCAATCTACTGGAACATGGCCTTCCCGATTTTTATTGCTGAGTCACCTGAATTGTTTAGATCAATGCAGGGTATATATGACCTGTATGCCTTCCCCCAATTATTTTTCTGTAGATGTTTCAGAACTACAAATGCCCACAATTCCTCACCAAAATTTCTCTTCACAAATGGAACTGGTTGGGAATAAGCTCACTTCTGAAATTAATTCATAGTGTTTGTATTTATAAAACCCTAATTTATTATGTAAGGCTTCCCGAGTTTGGATTTTGTGAATATGTGATTTCCTGTATTTTATGTGAAGCTACTGTCCATGTTGAAAAACAGTATAGTTGAAATTATGTAAAGCAATTCTATGAGTAAGTGCTGTGTGATGGCAGTAAAGTCTGTCATAGCTCACTTACGTAGAGTGATAATTATAGTGATGTGAAGGAGAAAAGAGGATTAACGTACAAGTGTTTCTACCCATATTAAGAATATGCATACCCACTCTCTCAATGTATTATTATGAAGATAATTACTTCTTTCCAGAATTTTAGGACACTGTGAAAACATATTTTAATGAAATATTATTCTCATTGCATTTCCAACACAATGATTTACCTTTTTTCCCCCAACAAATGCAATGGGGGAGCAGAAATTACAGTGTGGGATTTTTTTTATTGAAAAAGCCAAAGTCTTTTGAAATATGTGATATGATTTCAAGAGAGAATTTAATATTTTCAGACATCCATGTTCTTTTGAATTATATAACTGATATCTAAATTAACAGCTGGACAATGGAAAAGAATTATCATGGCCTTTTTATTACTAATAGTTCAACATTACATAAGCCAACTGCTCAGTTAGATTGAAGACACGGTGTTACTTATAATTTAAGAATGATGCATAAGTTATATATGGTTGATTATAAAACACTGTTATCCTTTATTGAAACTATTGTGACAAATATTCTGTGCTTATGTATATAATTGAATACCTTACTGTTGTGTTGCTTTTTTACTTTTTGTGAGGCTTTTTTACTTTTTCTTCTTTCTTTTGTTCAATGAAATAAATACAAATTATTTTTCTAGGAAATCTGTATATCATTACCATTTACAGGCTGCTGTATCTTTCTTATTCAATCAGTAAAAAAAAAAAGTAATTTAGCCTAACCGTGTTTAAAACCAGAACATCAGAGTATATAGCATGTCAGGTACAGAATTGTTTAAAAGGAATTAAAGAATTCCTTATGCGCCTGTTTAAATTAAACCCCATGAATGGCAAAATATTGAATTACACACATAGACACTTGTTACATCAAAATACTATTAGCAAGATTTATTCTTCTAAATTTCAGACATAAAATGAGAACAGTCTATGGATACTTTGATGTGTGGAAATATATATTGTTCTCCAATTGTTCTTGAATGCAGCCATAGAGGTTTTATTAATAGGGAACAAAACAGCAAAGAAAAAGAAAAGCATGATGTCAGATATAGACTCTGACAGTTTCTAATTATTGATGCATCACTAAACAAAGCTTTGCTAACAGCCAAATGAGTTATTGCACTTACAAAATGAAGGCATGTGGCACATCCGATTAGTTTTACTTGCACATTATGATATTATATAATTCTAGCGAGCCGAAATCTCATTGTCTTTGGGAGGAAAATGTGTTCCACTTTTCCTATAGTGACATTAAAAGCTATATTGCTTCGCTTCCAATTATTTGTTGAAATCTTCATGCAAATAAAACATGTTGAAGGCTCATGTTATTTATCAACCTATCTATTTCCATCTTTAATTGTAAGCCAGTTCACTAGCAATGACATACAAAGGAAATAGAATATTTCTGGCAAATAAGCATAGAAAAAAATCATTGGCAAATGTACTTTAAAAAGGCATGATTTAAAAATAAAAAGATTTAAAAGTTAAACTTTGAAGAAGTTGAGCATGACTCCTGGTGACAGTGATGGCTATGTACAGGTAGTTCTCAACTTATGACCACAATTGAGCCCCAAATTCATGTTGTTAAGTGAAAAAATTGTTAAGTAAATTTGTCCCATTTTACAATTTTTCTTGCCCCATTTGTTAAGTGAATCACTGCAGTTGTTAAATTAGTAACATGGTTGTTAAATGAATCGGAGTTCTCCATTGCCTTTGCTTGTCAGAAGGTCGCAAAATGACTCCTAAACACTGTAACCATCATAAATATCAGTCAATTGTTCAAGCATTTGAATATAAATCGTGTGCCCATTGGGATGCTACAATGGTCATAACTGTGAAAAATGGTCGTCAGTCACAATTTTCGGTGCCGTTGTAACTTTGAATGGTCACTAAATGAACTGTTGTATGTCGAGGACTACCTGTAGTTTTATTACCTGCAATAATACATAAATGATTTGCCCTTGCCTTCTTGTAGTATGCTTTTTCATAGTATAGAGTTCTCCTGGGACTTCCCTTCCAAATACTGAATAGGTTCAGCTCTGTTTAGTTTATAGGAACAGCCCAATCTGCCTAAGTAAAACCATCTAGACATTTATTAATACATGCTAATTGGACTTATTACGTATCGTTTCAAGTGAAAACAAAGCACATTGAATACAATAAAAATTTAAGCATAACCCTCATAAAACATGTTTAAGAACAAAAGGGCTAGGTTTAGACATACACTGATATTATAGTTTGCTAGAATCAGAGTTGAGCATACACACTATTAACACAAAACATAGGTATCAAGTTGCTTATCTTTAAATTTCTTCCTCTCTACTAGAAACTGAGCTTTGCATATCCTGATTTCCCAAAGTGGCAAACCGTGGAAGATGAGCAGTCCCTGTATCTAAGGATGTCTAATTATCATTAGCCAATGATCTATAATTTCAGGTTCAACAGAAAAGCAAGCATGAACTCTTGATTCCCAAACCATTTCCCAGCCTATCTATCAGCCACAAACAAACCAAAGTTGAAGAGCAAGCTTGAATTCTGATATTAAAAAAAAAAATCATTTAGAATTATATCTGAAAAAGTCAGTAACGCAATCTTGTCCTTATGTAGCTATGGCATCTGTAGGGATTCCCACAGAATTTCATTTCCCCTTTGTGCAGGAAGAGCTGTATTAATAAATACAGGTGAATTGAGTTGTCTGCTATTGCTTAGTCAGACAGAAAATGTGAACGGGAAGATCTCCCAATTGAACTGCTTCAGTTTTATGAACAGCATAGTGCAAAGAATCTGTGGAGACTATTATACAAATCCGACCATTTCTTAGATATTTTAGAATCAGCTTCATTCATCACTTGATCAGAGAAGACATCTGTGGGCCAATCCGGCCAGCTAGCTGGAATCTGTAGAAAATGCCATGATTGCAAAGTAATCTAAAATCAAGAACCCAAATATTTTTCACTACTTTATTCCTAACCCCTAAATTCCAAGGGGGGGGGGGTTGCTTCGATTTGATTCCATTTCAACAAGGATGGCACCAGTGAAAAACATCAGAATCTCATGGCAATTTGTCATACTCTGATTTATGTCATAGATATTGTGTTCCTGATGCTACAAAGAACTTATCTTTGTCATTGCGTTTTATGTTCTATCAGAGAAAATATCAAATGACAGATACACAAAGTGCAAGGTCAGAGCTAAATATAAAATATGGTCTCTTGGTGATAGTACATCCAATGTACACTTGTAAATATTTGTGAACAAAACTTAATTTATATTGTCAAGGTATGCTATGCAACGTAGACAGAAAAAAAACATTATAAAAAACATCATAATAAGATGGCTGTGTTCAGAGAAAACAATAAAAAGATTTTATGACAGCTATACAAAGCTATATAAAGAAGGATTTGGGATAGTATAATGAATGCAGAAGAACAGTGGCTGGCCTCCAAAGGATGTCAGATCTACTATTTCCCTTCCCATAGTGTGTTTGAGGATTCTGTAATAGCTAACTTTGTTTTTGGCAGTGCCCTGGGAAGTAATACCAAAAGACTGAAACCAGTTGTATAAAAACCTGGATTCTGGGTAGCAATCCATGACTGAAATAGTGTAGCCATTCACTGAGCTGTAAAAACTCAACAACAATTCAAACAGCTTTTTCCTTTCCTCTTTCGATGGAGATCTGCTATAAACCTCCAGGTTTGACAGGCTATTTATTCATGAGCTATACTGTTCTTCCCGCAAATGCAAAGAGTATTGGGAGCATTTGGCTTCAAGAGACTTTAATAAATGTGTTCTATTAATGGCATCAGGCTAACAGATTTATACAGTGGATTATGCCTGGCTGGTGGACAAGGCTCCCAAAGCATGAAAAAAGGGGAAGGATAGCTAGATAGACAGACAGACAGACAGACAGACAGAATGAATAATAACCCTATATATCCAGAAACAGCTTTATCACCATCACAGCCAATTCCAGCATTAGCAGATTAAGCATGAGAGAGCCGTCTGAGCTAGCTAATCTGAAATTACATGAAAGAATAGCAAATGAGTTGCTTAATTTGTCACCACTACATTTTTATTTTATGTTTTTATTCTCGGAAAATTGGATTTATGGAATGTTTCTGCGTCACAATTATTTGGTCATTGTCTGGGCAAGGAGAAGCCATTTTTATTCGTAGAGACCTCTGATTATTGAATTCTTCCACTTGTGGGTGGGTGTCTACAAGAATCACTCATTGCAGAGGTTATCTATTTCATTCTTATGCAATATTTGGCAAATGCTAACCTAAAAATGCATATGTCCTTACTGAAATATCCTGAAAGCTTTCAATGCTAGGTTCATACCTCTATTATACCATTCCTTTGTTTGATCATGGCCTCATATGTTGCATGAGCCTAGCAATAGCGTTTTGTAGGTTAGGATGAACACACTAATTATGGGGTTTTTTTTAATAAACAATGGCAGCAACCCACCATGACTTAGCATAAACTTCAGACTTTTAAATTTTGCTCTTATGCATGAAAATTCATACATTCTGAATAACATTGCATCTTAAAATCAATACCAATCACATTAACATACATGCATCACCTAACCTCATTTATCACACAATCAACATAGAATCACACATTGCAGGCAACATAGGGAAATATTTTGAATTCTAATCAGACTGCTTCCTTGAGAATAGGAGTTATGGAATGGCCTCTGCGGGAATATTATCTTTTAGGTCCATTAAAGTAACT
Source organism: Sibynophis collaris (assembly GCA_036250565.1). Classification (NCBI taxonomy): domain Eukaryota; kingdom Metazoa; phylum Chordata; class Lepidosauria; order Squamata; family Sibynophiidae; genus Sibynophis; species Sibynophis collaris. The sequence goes on from JANHFK010005915.1 coordinate 280,902, forward strand.
TTTTATTCTTTATGACTTCTGAATTATCAATGTGTTTTTAAAGTTTTTCTTTCTGATTGCAGGTTTCTGGGCATTTGGAAACCATGCCTTTGATACTTAGCCTCTCTTTTTGTAAAACACTTCTTACCATTATTCTTCATTTTTCTCCTTTCTTAATTGGAAGTTATCCAATTAATTATCTCATATTAATGGGTTTTTAATATGTCCTTGGGATAACTTTACATAGATAACACCTCATAAGATGGGTTCATTTATTAATTAATAACAAAAGTGATCAAGCAAATACATAGTAAGGATCCTTATTGTTCCATAAATTAATTGTTTCCATTATGCTTAAACTGAGTGGGAAAATATCCTCCAAATTTTGGAAGGTGAAATACTCAAAGAAGCTGCATGACAGAAGTATTCATAAGTAGAATACTTGCCAGAGTTAACACAGAACCTAAAAGCCATCTGAATTCCATGCTAAACCTTTTATATAGGACATTTTTACTTCTAGAAAATTATATTGCAGACACTTAACGATTTGACTCTTAGTTTTAATACAGAAACTGTATCTAAAATTTGTCTACTTGTATCATTTCAATTTAATTGCTTTGGATGCTGCCTTCCCTACAGCGATATGTTAAAATATTAACTGAAGATATTCATAAACATACAGAAACAAATATAAAGGTTTGTAAGTGAAGAAGTTTTTGCAGTTTCTGAGTTAGTCACACTATACTTTAAGCTAGGCTTTTAAACCAATTAAAGCAATTATAAGGAACAATATATGTTCAAGCCTGAATATTATCAAGCAGAGTTTATCTTTTGTTTGCTAAACTCTAAACTCTATCAAATGAATTCATACGATCCATTTAAAAAAAAAAAAAACCTAGGTGAGGTAGTATTATTTTGTCTCACAAGCCAGCATGGAGAAAAAAGGGAGAGGAAAGGGCTGAACTAAGTTTTTAATCATGTATAACACAAGAAGTACAGTGAGAGATAAACTTTAAAATTCATTTGTTCCCATATGGCCCAACAAGCAGAAGGCTGATACAGGGGGCTTTGATATCAATGTAATAATTTCTGGATAGCTGCCAGTATGGAGGTTAAAAAGCTATATTACAAGGCTTCTGTGATGACAGCCTACTGGGAGATATTTGTTGAAAACTGCTTTGCCTATCATTTAGTCAGCATAAAAGCACACGGTACTAGTTATATTCGAGCTATGCACCTATAAATGATGCAGATCATAAGCTTCAAAAGCCCCCATACAGGTGCAATCACCATAAAAGCCTCATTTTCTTGTTCTTATTCTTTAACTCTGATCAGCTACATACATTTTCGCCATATGCTGCTCAAATGAGTACATATAATTATAAAGGAAGTATGCTCCTAAGATTTAAATTCTGGTTTCAAAAATTAAATCAAAATGCATTTGTTGACAACAGGTAATAAAGTTTTCAGCCGTTGTGGTGTGAATGCAGAGGCCTTCTATAGCCAGCAAATGTCACCTAAGCTAACACATTTCTAACGATGCTCTTTTACTCTGTAGGAAACAGCAACACTTATTAGAAGTGCTAAATTGTAGTGTTTTAACTGCATTATATACTACGGTTGTACTCTAATACAAGGAAACATTTGGCAGTAATTGGTAAGAAATAAAAGGAATAAAAGACCTGCCATCTGATTTTCAAATGTGGTCTTTATGGATATTTCCTTGTTCCATCCATTCAAAGTACTGAAGTTCACTGACTTAATTGCCTATGAATGGCTTTGGGAACTATTACAATGTTAATTGATTTTATATAATATTAACAAACAAAATGAAAGCCTAAGAGGCTTGTTTACTCAGAAGTAAGCCCTACTGAGTTCAATTCAATTTTGTGCCATAGAAAGATAGATATATAGAGATAATATCGTTCTTAAAAGCTGGAATACCCACCTGTCAATGCAATCTAGATACTATGCATTCTGCTTCCTTGTATTTTTTTTTTTAATGAAGAAATATTGTTATAGATAATCATCTTCACAAAACTAAATTTTAAGCTCTGATCGACAATACTGGCTTTAGGCTTTTCAATTTATAAGAAGGTTCATTTTAAGAACATAAAAAAGCACAAGACAATTATCTTTATTACAGAGCACCACTGCGTTACTACTTTTATGTCGGTCTTCTACTTTCAGTGTAATTTTGAAAGTCTGAAAAATTAAATTGCCATCCAGGAGATATCAACTATTAATAACAATATATATGTAGATCAGGAATTATTTTACTTCGCTTTAATTATTGCTAACTTCATCCACACAACTCTCTCCCAAGATGTCTCATATTTTCAGAATGAAATGGGTCCTAGAGAATAT
>JANHFK010005915.1:283347-302516 GCA_036250565.1 Sibynophis collaris
GCAATTTTATTCTTCTTTCTCATAACTGGATAAATAAAGACCCAATATAAACTCTTCAGTAAGGTACAGGCAAGGGCATCCATTAGCTAAACCAGGGGTGTCAAACACAAGGCCAGATCTGTGGGGCCATCCTGGAGAATGTAAGAGGCCAGCCCATGTGGCTTCAGTTCGGTTTACCCAGTGCAAAGAGGAAGCATGGCTTCAGCCCGGTCTACCCAGTACAAAGTGGAAACATGCCAACAGTTTGGAGAGTGGCGTCAAGCTGGCCAAGCCCATCCAGTCAGCCACACCCAGTGAGTGGCATCAAGCTAGCTATGACCACCCAGTTGGCCACACCACCCAATCTATGGCCGGCCGGCCCCCCGAGGTCAATCCCAACCCTGATGAGGTCCTCAATGAAATTGAGTTTGACACCCCTGAGCTAAACTGAAATGGAAAGGTCCCTTAAACGTACAATAGCAAAATTATCTTTCATATTTTCATTTTATTTCAGTGAATCCAAAGCATTTACTCCAATGTGAATGCCCCTCAAGACATGGACCTGAACTCTAAGAACCCATCAGATATTATGAGTGTTTCTGAAATTTCTAGCGCATATAGGTTGAAAGAGTCCACTCTAAAAAAATGGTGTGGATTCAGAGCATCCTTTTTTCAAATGGGCATTCAAACAATATAGAGAATAGTGCAGCTTCTCCTTTCATTTTCTATGCTTGCTTTAGAAAATTATTTGACCCTTACAAAAAAGATTTTCAAGGCTAAAGACTCTAAGGAAACTTAGTAAAAATCATCTTCTGTATTTCTAACAATTCAGTGAGCATCATACCAACTGCAATACCAACAGATCCAACATGGGATTATCTATATACGTATATATGATCCATAGCTAAATAATTCCTGTGAGCAAATAAACATATCCATGTTATATAGAGTTTACTGCAATATTCTGTTTTTTCTTTCCCAATGAAATATGCTGTTATATGCATTAACAAATTCCAGAGATGGATGAATATTGAAAATCCTGTTTTCAATTCCAGAACTGAGTTGTACAATGAATTAGCATAAGAATAAGCAATGCCAGTAGTTCTACTAGCAGTCTTTATTATGGTCAATGGCCAGAATTGACCATAAGAAAGTAATTAAAATGAACAGGTTTATTTCAAGTAAAATAAACTTAACACACAATTGTAATTAATTCATCAGCCAAACAATTAAGTAAATAAAATTGTAATGATCTGATAAAAAAACTGTGTAGGTGTTTTGTCAAATGGGGAGTTATATATATCTACTGTATACTATATATATGATCCAAGTCATATAGTCTATATTATTTGTGTTATCAGAGAAGTATGGAAGCTGCTGCCACACTGATATATTCCAGCCTTTTTGGAGCAGATAAGTCATTTATTATGGGTGGTTGGACAGTCAACCAAATGTTTAGATTTGGTTTAATATTTTTATCCATCTATTGAGTTCTTCCCAATAACCTGTAATAGCCAGGTGTCATTTGATAGGATTAAAGGTATCACTATAGAATGTAAGCAGCTCCGTGTAAAGCTATTTTTGCTATTGACTGATGATGATTCTGTCAATGCCAATGGTGTTCAAGTGATGTTCCAGTTATTTTAGGATTACACCCAAGCCATCTACTACTATCAGTACTATATTTGCTTTATTTTTCCACAGTCATTCTACTTCAGTTTCCAGATCTTTATATTTTGTGATTTTTCTCTAGTTGTTTTTCTTCTATCCCACTATCTCCAGCTATTGCAGGGTTCACTATGTGAACTTTTTTGTCTTTCTTATCAACAATTGTTATGTCTGGAGTCTGGTATGGCAGACACTTGTTTGAATTCTAAAATCCCAGAGCATTTAGTTTCTTCATTTTCTATTAAGTCTATTTTGTGGTCCCACACGTTTTTACTTAAGGGCAAATGGCATTTCTTGCAGATATTGCAATTCACCATTGTTTTACTTTGTCATCGTATGTCGTGTGTAAACTTCTTGCAGCAGCTAATTAGGTGATCCATTTTTTCTTTAGTTTCTTGCCGAGATGGTATTTGCTGTCTGCTGCTGTCTTCTCAATTTTGGGTTGATATGCATTGTTCTTAAGGCTTGGTTTATTATTATTATTAGTATATAGTTATAATATCTGGAGGAAAAGCAACAACATAGCTCAGACAACTGAAATGACTGCTTCTGGCACAAGCATTGTTTCTCTGCCAGAAAATTAAATGGGAAGCAAATTAAAAACAGGTCCAGTACTATTGTCTACTAAGGAATGATGCAATAGTCTTTCCTTTTGACTATTCTTGAAGTTGATGTGCACAACTATTTTTTTCCCCAAAACAGTTGTACAGATTCAGATATGCTTATCACTCAAGTTGCATGCATTCACACTAATAGGGGTGCATAGATTAACCCTGTTCATGTATTACAGCTACAAGGTTTGATAGCAACAGTCCACTAAAACCGAACCTGCCAATTCCACCATATCTCAAAGTCAAACCCAAAGCCTTAACTGTCATTGTACATCATGTACACAACGAAATTAGTTTAGGCTCTACTGGTGCAGTCCATACAAGAATACAAGACAACATGAATCATAACATATGATCACAGAGCTGAAGTTTACTGTAAGGATTGGGGCATGTAAGAAGTAACAGAGAATGTAATAAATCTAAGATGTATCTTTGAATCTCTGTGAGACAATATGAGCTTGTTCAAGGTGGTTTCTTTTTTACTGGCTTGGAGACAAGATCTGTAATGGACTCAAACAAATCAATCCTGAGTGGCATACATTTAATATGCTTTTGATTATTGTTGCTGGTATGATGAAAGAGTTTCAGTTTATCTTTAACAAGAGCAAATGTACACCCTTTTATAACTTAGGCTGAAATCTTTCTTTGGAAATGGTTTAAATTCTAATGTGATCACGGAACTTAGAAAGAAGAGAAAAGGGAATTTTTAACTGCATCCAGACTGCTTTGATATGGGTTGCCTCTGGAGACTGTCGCAATCAGTTTTACGATATTGTCAACTTGTGAGCAGGATTATTAAAACCAAACAAGCATGCCTATTAATGAAATAAGGCTTATGTCCTAAAATGAAAATAGTGATAAAAATAATCCAGTTTTCCTGCTTGGCTTACCAGGTCATGTTGATATAAGCTGACAGCTTTGTCAAAGCCTTACTATGGAAAAAGAGTATTATTAATTACCGAAACAAAATATCCCTTATCATTTCAACACATTATCTTTCCTTATCATGTCAATGTTATTTTTAGCTTTGTTATAACGATAGGAACACAAGCAACCCCTTTCACTTTATGAGAAAAACCTGCATAAAACTAACCTTGTATGCTGTTGTTGTTAATAGTTAATATTTGACCTGTTTATAGTGCTTGATGATGAAACAAAGACAGGTATATATTTTTTGTACATACATGAAACAGACCTAAGACATTTAAAGTAAAACATATTTTAAAGCTAACTTAGCATCCAAATCATATCACACTTGGAGCTATCAGACTTCATGTAGCTGTTCCATTTAGTTTGGCATCTATAGCAAATGCAGTGTTTATAATCCTGTCCCAATATCAGTCCTGGTTATTCCACTGAGTTTTATATAAAAGGCTAAACACTGTAATAGGGTGACATCCTTGACCATTCAATAAATCTAAGTGGCGAGTTGATGAAATTTTTACCTTGAAGTTCTATCAGAATGAACCTTTCCTACTGCAGCAGACATTTAATTCTCGATTAGAGGTACTGATATAAAGACCAAGAATGTGATGCTACTGCTCCAAATCCATATTGACATCTTCTAGCGACTAATCTGATGACATTTATCCACTGAGCCTTGGTAATCGGTGCCGAGGTTGTATGCTACTTCTTGGTTTGCACCAAAGCAATATTTTATTTTATTTTTATCTCACTAAAGATTATAGTTTTGATATTCAGTGAAATATTGTAAGCAATCTGTGCTGGCAGGCACTTGATAAAATCATGGCACATATACATCTATATAGCAATTGGACAGAGTAGTAGTAAGAGTGCTGCCCTTTGATGCAGAAGACTGAGGTTCAAATACTGGCTGCTACCTATCTACCTTACCAGTAAGGGTTCTTGGACAAAGACCCAGAATGCTTCACCTGTCTTGATTAAGAGTGGGACTCAAACTATGAGAGCAATGATGGCTCATACACGAGGCACTGGGTAGCGTGCAGCAAAAATCTAGTTAAATATCCACAATTTAACACACACACATCATGGTTTTAATCTTCATTTATATACTCAATAAGCCCATGAAGACTGGTTTTATGTTCTCCAAAATGCTCTCAGTCTTGTTGTTTGTAACGTGTTTGCTTTTGTAAGTAGAAAAGTCTAAAAAAAATGTGGCCATACATCGGTAGGCAAGTCAGAAGGCAATTTCCTTTGATGTTTTCTATACTGATATCCTTGTCATTTTTAACAATTTTAAAAACAAAAAAATGCCTGAATTTTCTAATCAATTTGAATATAACCCCTTGAATCTTATCCAATCTCTTACACCTTTGCCCTCTTCCATCTCTTTAAAATGTTACATGGTATGTAGAAGTGCAGCTTCAACCACAACAACAAAAGGATGGTGAAAAACTTTTTCTCTTCCTTCATTTGGCATCTGATTTGTTCAAGATCAGTGGCCTTGAGAGACTTTCAAGCTTGTATAAAGCTACAAGTTCAATCAGGACTGGGAGGAAGAGAATTTTAGACCCATCACCTCTTAGCTCTAGACTTTGGAGGAAAATGGGATCCTAGCCAAAAGAAAAGCAGCTGTCTCATCCTTCTGTCTGTGCCAGTAACCTTTGGCTAGCAGCCCAAAGGATTTGCACTCAAATGTCCATCAAAAAGAAAAGGAAATTAGAGAACAATACACACAGATAGGTTTCTCTTGCAAAACTGTCTGGCACCTTCAACTTAGCCACAATACAACTAAATACAAGAAAAGGTGGAATATAAGAATTGGAAGTGACACCAGACCTGCTCTAGAAAAGAGACAATGCATCAGGGTCTTTGTTTTTTCTTGCACTTCATATGAATATAAAAGCTGTTCATTGTAAAAGGAAGAGAAAGAAGCTTAAAATCTGTAGAATCATATCTTTTATGTCTAACTACATAAGAATATTTGCACAAAAAGTTTTACATGTAGTAAAAAAAAAACACTTTCCCATTAGACGTGAAATCAAAGAATGTTTAATCCTCTAATGATGTAAAGATAAAAGTTGCCCCTGTCCAGTCATGTCTGACTCTAAGGCGTAGTACTAGGGGTGAAATCTACTTACCTTCACTACCAGTTTGGGTGCGCTCCCATGCGGGAACGCGCACACACTATGCGCGTGCCTCTTTCACAGTTTGTTAAAAAATGGAACGTAATGATGTCCCGGTGGTGGGCGGAGCCTTCCGCCACCAACGCTACTGGCTACAACTGGGGGGATTTCACCGCTGGGTGGTACTGACCCCCATTTCTTAGCCAAGGAAGCCAGAATTGCCCAAAAACACTTCCATGATCATGTGGCCAACCTAACTATATGCTGAAGTGCACGAAACGCTGTTACCTTCCCACTGACGTGGTACCTATTTATCTATTTGCAATTGCATGCTCTCAAACTGGTAGGTGGGAAGGAGCCGAGACAAGTAATGAGAGTTCACCCCGTGGCATAGTGCTTGGGTCTCGAACCTGGACTGTCAGCCTTTCAGCTGACAAGCTCAGCGCCTCACACTTACATTAATATCAGCCTCAAATGAATCTTCTTGAACCTGTTCCTTTGCACAAAAGACAAATATGTTGGGTACAATCGGTAGCAGGTGGAATGTCTGGAAAGCAGGGAATAGCAATGATGGCAGGTACAAATCTCTTGGATGAGTAAATGACAGCTATTACTAATAGATAGAAAAGCTGTAGTTTACACAAGTTGGCTGGAGGGATGAGAGGGGAATTTTGCTGATAACAACAGCATGTAGAATTAGGATGTTAATTTTTTTTTTAAAGCACATAGGAAGGCTTTCATGAGCCAAACCAATAATTCATATATACACAACATGAAGAGTAACTACTGTTGAATATTCTATTAAAATCACATATTTAAGAGCACTTTTTTCTCGAAGCCAATAATCTGGTTATCACTCAAATAAAGCTACTGTGAAGGAGATAAAGCAATCGGGAATCAGTCAAAATTTATTTATGGTTGAAAACTAAACGCAATTAAAGACCAGCATACAATACAATAATTATAAAGGGAAATTTAAAAAGTGCAATAAAATCCTAAAGCAATTAGCAACTAACAATTAATAACATGAGGGAGGAACCAGATGGCTTCTAACTGCTATAGCTATTGATAAGGATTTTGCAATCTTCTTTGAGGTTTCTGCATGGTGGACACGCAAGAGAAGGGTAATGGCCTCCTGGTTGCAATGGCAATTAGAGTTGCTAATAATTGGAAGCATTAAGTCTGATCACCATTAGATGTATAAAGGACATTTTAATAGCCCATGTGAGGGTGATTCTACCTCCAACACGGAACAAAAATAAGTATGTCTTTCTTATGGGAGACTTATATGTCTATCTGGAGTTTGAAGAAGCAAAATAGGAAGAATACTGATGCTTTTGATCTTTGATGTTGGAGAAGACTCTTGATGATACCAAAATCAGCCAAGAAAACAAACAAATGAATTCTCACTCAAATGACCAGACTGAAATTATCCTACTTTGGACACATTATGTGAAGACTTAGCTCTTTAGAGAAGACTCTAATGCTAAGAAAGGTGTAAGGGAAGAAGAGAATGATCAAAATGGATGGGCTTTATTATAGTGATGATGAGTATACTGTTGGAAGACATGAGACCAGGTTAAAGACAAATTATCATGGAGAAAATCTAGTTACTAACAGTTGACACCAACTTGATCGCACTCACTCACTCACACTCAATCTACCAGTTAATGCCCTAATAGATCCACTTCTGGCCAGGGTATAAGCAAAATATCAAGTGCTCCCTCCAATCTTTGGAACACATGCCTTGATAAATATAAATATTGCTTAACAAAAAACCTCAAGTGTTGCTTTTGCTTAGTCCTTTTACCCTATTTTGTTGGGTTTCGGACATGATTCATTCTGTATCATACGTTGGAAAGTGGTCTTTTTAGGAATGGTCTGTTTCTTGAATCATTCAACTAACACTCATAATCCTTATTTTGAAAGTAAATGAAAAGCTTCCTCCTGATATTTTAATTCAGTTTTTTTAGCTGAACTGCTGTTCCTCAAAACAACAACTTTGATAAATATTTCAAGGCTATTGCTTTTTATGGATATAATCTAGCTTTCAGATTTTTCAGCTTTTCAAAGTTTCACCTTCTTTAATGTCCATATTAATATAAAATATTATTTAATATTTTTCTCTTATCTAGATGCTTATACCTTGAGAAAAATGTATTAGAAACCCTTAATTTCTATACAGATCTTTACCAATCATTCTGACTCAGTACCAATGCAGGAATCAAGGGTAATAAACTTTCCTTATAAAGTATCCTTAATGGTGTCCCAGATATATTACAAATCTTCTTCCAAAAAGAAGGCATTTGTTGGGGCTATACTGAAGTGTTAACATTGCTGATATTTACACATTAAACATCAATATTTGCCACCAGAACTTATTTTTATTTGTGCCCATTTAATGTTTTTCAAGGGTGCAACTTCTCTGCCAGCTGATCATAAGATCTCTGATAACAATAGCATTTAGACATATACTGCTTCATGGTGCTTTACAGCCATCTCTAACAGTTTACAGAGTCAGCATATTGCCTCCAACAATCTGGGTCCTCATTTTACTGTCTTCAGAAGGATGGAAGGCTGAGTCAACCTTGAGCCTGTCAGAATCGAACTCCTGGCAATCAGCAGAATTAGCCTGCAATACCGCGGTCTAACCACCGCACCACCATGGCTCTGATGGATGTGATCTTCGCTGTGATGAACAGCTCAAAAACAAAACAGAAAGCCCTTCCATATTGTTATCTGAAGCCTACCAAGTGATTTAAACTTTGGCAAGTGGCATAACACTGTTGCTGGCAAAGCAAATATAAACAAGTGTCTATACAGCTTAACATTTTCAGAGAAGCACACAATATGGGCAAAATTGCCATGCAGAACACTTGGAAGACAGCCTAATTTTAGTCTTAGCTTTTGCATATGAAGTGCTCAACACAACTGCATCTTACATTTTAACAAATTAAAGTTATATTTTTGGTATAAATACAAACAATACAAATAAATAAAAGCACGTATTGTTAGTATTTATGAGATGATAATCAACAACTTAAAGTGACATTTCATCTCCTGAAAGTACAGGAGATGTACTACCTGAAAGTACAGGTAGTAAAGCATGAAAGCCCTAATCTGCTACATTAACATTTGCCTGAAGTACTTGGCATATAATTAGAGCTATCATAATTAATTTTCCTTTCCTTTATGTCCACAGATTTCTGTAAGGAAACATTTACTAAATACAGGAACAAACACACTTGTCAGTTAGCAAAGGTTACGCTGTTTTAATTTTTAGAAAATCATGAAAGCTTTATATTAGGCGGTCACAGCTGTGCAATAACCAAATGTTGATTAATATGAAAACAAATAGTCTAGTAAAAAGTATTCAAGTCAATTGTGGTTCTTCAACTCAAGGTGAGAGAGAAATTAAACAGGAATCTTGTCTGATGTATGGTGTTGTATATAATTTCAGCAATCATTGTCCAGGGGACAAATTTCTAACTGGTGTTTCAAGACAAAGAACAGGCTCCCGGTCTCACTGAAAGGAGAAATGATATTTTGCCAGCAGTGGATATAAGCTGCTGAGGCACCCCTTCAATTCTGTCAGGTCTTCAGGAAAATAACTTCAAAGATTCAGCCCCATTAGAGAAAGTGGCAGTGAGATCTGATGATGGATTTACAACACATCTGTCTCTGCCCCAAATTCAGGTGGGAAAGTAATAATAAGGTAATCAGGAGTCAAAGGACCAAGATATATGTATATATGTATGTATGTATGTATGTATATGTGTGTGTGTGTGTCAGTTATTACATATTGTGTAGCCTTGTTTGTAATTCACACTGTTCTTGGTGAGTGATAAGAAACCATCGTTTTTTTTAAATTGGAACCTTGCAGTTTCTTTCTGGCATATGCATGAATGCATAACACTTATTACTGAGCATATGAAAAAAAGGCAGTGTGTCTAGATATTTTCCTTCTTGTGAATTTCTTAATATTATTACTGAGCAAAACTTAAAAGAAAAGTTGAAAGGAATACTATTGCTATTACAGGTAGTCCTCAACTTACAACCACAAGTGAGCCCCAAATTTCTGTCTTAGGTGAGACATTTGTTAAGTGAGTTTTGCTCCATTTTACAACACTTAACAATTGTTAAGTGAATCACTGCAGCTGATAAGTTACTAACCCGGTTGTTAAGTGAATCTGGCTTCCCCATTGACTTTGCCCATCATAAGGTCGCAAAAAGTGATCACATGATCTTGGGAAACAGCAACGGTCATAAATATGAACCAGTTGCCAAGCGTCTGAATTTTGATCATATGATCATGGGGAATGCTGCAAAAGTCATAATTATTTAAGACGAATGGCCTTGGAAGTGGTAAGTCACATTTTTCAGTGCCATTGTAACTTGGAATGATCGCTAAATGAACTGTTGTAAATTGAAAACTACCTGTACTACTAATCTACTGTTCTTCCTGAATAAGCCCAACATTTCTGTTCTTGTTCTTGTATTGTTTGAATAGATTTCAGTAATTGTTGAATGAATACAGAGAAAAAGGCAATGCTTTTTGCTTCAGTGAAAGCTGATCACAGGATTAGAATGTCAGGTTAATAATCAGTAACCGATCTATTTCTGCATAAGGAACATTATTTAAGGCCTTCCACTTTAAACAGATACAAGTAGAATGCAGACTGCCAGATCAGCATAACATTAAGCTGGAGTTTTTGGGTTTAAGCCAGTTGTGTTCCATTTGTACTCAATATCCATAAATCCTGAGTTATGGATTGCACTCTATCTTTTACAGTTAATAATTGATTGGCCAGGTTGTATATGGATTATCTTGATCTGGCTCAATTAAGGAGAAAAGAGGGAAAACCCACAATCTAATCATCTTTTCCTTAGAGATCGGAATCATTTGTTTGGAATTTTCCTGTTCATTTCTATCAACACTTTACATTTTACAAATATCTCTTTCAATCAAGGAATAGCAACCTTTCTTTGTTGCTGTTATTATCAAGGGCTACATTCCCTTGGAGGTAATCTTATAGGAATTATATGACAAAAGCAGACAGGAGGCTGAATCTTCTCCTTGCAAACAGATATGATTTCTTTAATTTTCCTTTCTGTTTTTCTCTTTCAATTCCTTCACTTTTCATGGTGTTATTCAAGAGGGGTTTTTTTCCCAGGAACCACATCCTTGTCAGATACTTCTACATTTCCCAAAGATTCTATGCTATTCTAACCACAATTTTCTGTAGCTGGGCCTCCAAGCTAATGCATTCACTTGTGTGCAGCTCTCTTGCTTTCATCATGGTGATAAATGGTAAAAGTAGGTAGTTCTGGGGATAGTTAAAATAAAGCCAAAGGCCAGATTTAACATCTGAAGCATAAGTTGCCTGATTTTGCTTTAAGCTCTTAAGCTACAGAAGAATCATATGTTTAAAAACTCATGAAAAGAAGCCAGCTCATATGTCTGCCCAAATGCACGGAGAAGTGAAAGCACGAAGAAAGTGAACACAGTTCTGTCATTGTCATATCCAGCTTCACAATTTTCTATGGGCAACTAAAAGGAAGCTATAGTCTCGTTAGCTCCACAAATACAGCTATGCGTGCAATTCAGTAATGCTCATGTTTTGGATAATACAAAGGGCTATATATATGTGCAAGCCAATACAAGTATAGGCTAAGACTACAATTGAGCCCAAAATTTATGTTGCTAAGCCAGACAGTTCTTAAGTGAGTTTTGCCCCATTTTATGACCTTTCTTTCCACTGCTGTTCAGTGCATCCCTGCAGTTGTTAAATTACTAACAGAGTTGTTGAGTGAATCTAGCTTTCCCATTGACTTTCCTTTGTCAGAAAGTCACAAAAGGTGATCATATGATTCCAGGACACTGCAACCATCATAACCACCATAAATATGAGACAATTGTCAAGTGTCTCAATACAATCTTTGATCACATGACCATGGAGATATTCAATGATTGTAAGTGTAAAAAATGGTCATAAGCCATTTTTTTCAGTGTCTTTGTAACTTTGAACGGTCACTAAATGAACTATTGCAAGTCAAAGACTACCTGAAAAGTTTTCCTTCAGACGCACATCTAAATGCAAGTAGGCTGAAGAGAAGCAAGGGTCATGCTTACTATGAGGCCTTCAAGCATTTAAACAAAAATAATCACCCGTATAATATGAACTAATTCTGACATGAAATTAGGAGAGATTGTTTGAATTATGCAGGTATAATACTAACATTAAGTTACTGATGTTTTACAGTTATACTGAAAAATAATATTATTTAGATATTAGAAACTACATGGATAACCAGCCTTGGTAGTACAGTGGTCTAAACACCCTGTTATTAACACCAGCTGCCTGCATTTACTGCAGGTTCACCAAGCTCAAGGTTGACTCAGCCTTCCATCCTTTCTAAGGTAGGTAAATTGAGGACCCAGGCGGCATATAAATCAAATTAATAATAAAATAATAATAATTGTCTGGAATAATGCAAAAGTAAATAAAACTGAATACAGGTAATTAATTAATTACTCAATTCTCTCTTATGACCAGTTGTTTAACAATCCTTTAGAATTACAACAGCCTGGGAAGGAGTGTTTTATGACCCATAAAGCATTTCCAGCCATTGTAACACATTGTGCCACCCCTGAGTGGTCTCATGGCTGCATTTGAGGCACTTGGCAAGCCATTTCATATTAACAACTGGTTGCAGCATCCCATTGTCACATGATCACAATTTCGTGACTTTTGCTGGTTTCCAGTGTTTTTTGCTGATTTCCAGCCAAAAAAATGCCCATTTGGGAGAATAGACTCAGACGCACAATAATTTGTTGTACTTAACAATTATACTAAAAATGGTTGTAAAATTGATATGGGTGCCATGGTTTACAGTCGTTGCAACCAAAATTCCTATTCCAATTGTGGTTATAAGTCAAAGACTATCTGTAAGAAATTGCAAAAAATATACAATAGATAAGAACTCTGTTCTAGTTAAACCCTTCTTGGAATAGGGTTTCTGGGCACAATTACAAACTGTACTTCAAATTAAAAAAACAAATCAACATGGCAAAATTATTACATTATTTCATCATTATTGCCTGTATGATTTTTTTGCAATATTAAAGAGCTTCTAATATTCTCCCAGAAGGATCATCCATGAGAGCTATATCACAGGCAGTATATCAAACCAAATACAATCTATTGGAAAATGCAGTGGCATCTACTCCAACATTCTGCCAAGAAACCGAATATATATTCACAAGTAAAACTAACATGATGAAGACAAATGAGCTCCCAGGTTGGAAGACATTCAGTGAAATATTTAGAGAAGAGGACAAATATGAACAGCTCAGGTGGTTATGGTCTAGTTGGATAAAACCAAAAAAATATCTGGTTGCTGATCTACTCAGTAGTAAAAGGGAAATTCAGTACTGTACAAATATACAGCATATACAGGTGTAAAACATCACATTCATGAATTAAACTAGATATTGTCAAAGCAGAAATGTCAAGATCAAAAACTGACATTCTGAGAATCAGTGAATTAAACTGGATTAGAATGAGTTACCACCTCACATCAGAAGAAATGGAGCAGCCATCATTATCAACCACAAAGGATGGATGTCAGAATCCATGATAGGATGAAAACAAAAAAAGAGAATAATTTCAATTTGAATCCAAAGCAAGGCAATCAATGTTCTGATGATCCAGGTCTATGATTCAATCTCAGATACAGACAAATGAGAAGATGATGTTGTCAATATAACACCACCATATTATGTATTGATTATTGAAGAATGCTAAAATTGAAATAAAATAAGGTCTGACATAACCAGAAAAGTAATAAGGATAAAAAAGGTGAGTACTGCCAAGAAATTTTGATTCTTATGGCTAATACTTTCTTTCAACAAAATAGAAGACCAAACTTCACGACATCAGTGGATTGACTACACTAACTTTAAATTATATACTTTGTATATAATCAAATTATATACAAATCATATATTCTATATACTCTGCAACTAAAGATTTAGAAAGTCTATTCAGTTAACAAAACCAAGGCCTGGTGCTGATTAAAGTTTAAATTAAACAAATGTAACAAACTATAAACAATATAGAGAGCTTCAGTAATATTCTATATGATTATGTGGTAACAGTGTGGTATGTGGTATTTTTATTTATTTATCCCATCAATTTATATAGCTACTTACTCAAGATATGATTCAGAATGGTGTACTATTGAGCAGCAACAATACTATAAATTGTCAAAGATATAATACATAAAATAATTATGCCAGAAGAATTTCAACAATGAAAACTAAACAATCAAAGTGGTTCATAAGAAAACTTAAACTAGATTTTACAGCTCCCGAATCTTGGAGAATATTGTTTATATGTGTAAAGATGCAAAGAAATCTTGAAAATTTTATTTTCCCAGGCTCAAAAATGCAGAGATGGTGCCTGTAGTTATGAAATAAAGATATTATGACAGATCTAGATGAAACTTTATTATGCAAAGAATTATATTGTATTGATTATGTATTGGCCAAGCTAGGGTTTTTCCAGTTGCAATATATGGCTGTGAAAACTGGAATACCACAAGGACTGAAGAAAGAAAAAAATAGGGCTTTTAAACAATGAATTCGAGAAAATCAGTGAAAATATCTTGGACCATGAACTCCAGACCACCAGTGCCAGCTGAAAGAAAATCAGACTTCACTGGAAGCACTCATAATAAAACTTGTATTTGTAAAATGTATTTTGAACACTTAACACTTGTTGAACACTGAGTTTTGGAGAAGACTCAGATGCTTAGAAAAATCATATGCAATTGAAAAAGAGGCCATTGAGGACAGAGGTGTGAAGAAATAGGAACTAAAAGAAACTGGTAGTGACATACAATACTGGTGAAGTGATGTTTATTAGATCATAAAGAGTTTAAAGAGAGTGAAAGATTGAATCACAAAGCAACTATGATTGGCAAAGTTGTGTATTTGTGTGTACTATCTATATAGATGTAGATTATATCTATGTCTATATCATCTATATCTCTATTTATATCTTTATATAAAGATACACACACACTTAGCAAATCATTATATATATACATAGATAAATAGAGATATAAATCCACAAATATCTGTATTACTACAAAGGCTCCCTTCACAAAAATTGTATTATTTCATCCAACACCTGAATGAAATCTGAGAAAACATTTCCACTTTTTGTTATAAAAATCATAAGATTTAATAACAAAGCATGGTTTATACATAAATCAAAGACATATACAATTTCAAATACAATTTATTCTTGCCACAGCTTTTGGAGAAATCTCAAAGGAATCCAATAGTTTGTTTTTCTATGACTGGTGAAACTAGAGCATACATTCAAATAACTATTAGGGACACATTATTTTTATTCATTCCAAATCTTTACTATTCGCAGAGCAACAGTGATTTTTATTAATATAGCTAGCTTATTGTAATGCTTGTGAGTTTTCTAAGGGTGATTTTCATGTATTTATTTAAATATTTATCCAACCATGTAAAAGTTGTCTACTACAGCATTGACTAGTTTCCATAAAATACAATTGCTGCTGTTGAAATGAAACTTCATGCTATGAAAGCTATTGGAATATCAATCAAAATGTATTTTTTCTATTTAAGATTGAACCTGTTGAATAACAATTCAACATTCATTTCAACAATGGAATCCTTAGAATGAGCTTTTATAAAATTGTCCATATATAAATATAAACAGAGTCAGCAATAAGACCCTATTTCCTCTGGTTTCCTTATAGCCAGTTGAAAGAGAGGCACAAGTGCATTTAAAGTCTCTTGTTTATCTTTTTTACATTCAGAATCTTTGAAAAGGGAAAAATAATTCCACTCCGTGTTTTTCTTTAATGGGGAGACTAAAGCTGGAATTCAGTGAAAGCTTATTTCCGTGCTTTATTTAGGGGAGCTAGAATTCCTTAGGAATAATGCAAGTGCTTAGTTTTGGTTAAACATCCTTGGTTGTTGTAGTCCCATCCTTATTTTGAAGTACTGCCATGATCCACATCTTCCAGCATAATATGGTATGGTTTTTATTTTAGATTCCATTATCTTTTTAAATTTAGCAATCAATTCTCAACTCTGAAATGTATCAAAACACATTTAGAAGTGTATGTGTATAGCATTTTGCTAATAAGAAATTATTAATGTATATAGTACATGCATTTTCATGGAGTTTTATTAATAAATATAAGTTGGATAAAATAGGCTTATGAATGATACGAAATTGCTGATGATCAGAAATTACTGATCTGTCCATGCACATAAGAAACAAAAAAATCAACTACTCTGAATGTATAGGATTGGGGGGAAAAAATCATTGATGTTTTTAACATGAAGGAAGTAAACAAACTGGGGCTTTACATAAGTTTTCGAATGTAACTCTAGCCAGTGGCATGAATAAAGAGGCAGCAAATAGCGACCGAAGGGTCAAGAGACTGCTAAGTTCCCATTGGTGCCCATTTATTATCCCATAATTTCAACATGCTTGATTGCCAGGGGAGGGTTTACCTTAGGGGATCTGCAAGTATCAGATGTTAACAGAAAATATCTATGGAGATTCTCCATCATCTAGGTCAGTGATGGCTAACCTTTTTGCCATCACGTGCCAAAAGCAGGGGTCACGCGGGGGGGGTCGCACATGTGCGTGCCCACACCCATAATTCAATGCCCCCCGAGCCACCCCGCGCATGTGCACGCGATGGCACGGTGGGCCCAATAGGCCAATTTTTCACCCTCCCCAGGTTCCAGAGGCTTTCTAGGAGCCTGGGGAAAATGGCCTCACCCCCCCCGAGGCCCTCCGGAAACATGGCTTGTTTCCTCACAAGTTTGTGAGGAAGTTTCCTCACAAGTATTTTCGAGCCTTACGGTGGGACCGTAAGGCTCGAAAATCAGCTGGCCAGCTTGTGCATGCGTGCTGCAGCTGAGCTAGGGCAATGCTCAGATGCCCACAGATATGGCTCTGCGTGCCACCTGTGGCACCCGTGCCATAGGTTCGCCATCACAGATCTAGGTCATGGTTATCCCAAATATGCTTTTTCAAGAGGCAATTGGACTTTCTGGTTTTTGTTTGAAGACATTTTGCTTCTCATCCAAGAAGCTTCTTCAGCTGAAAAACCAGAAAGTCCAGTTGCCACTTTAAAACGCACCTTTGGGGTTACAGAAAATCGTTAAGGAGTTTTCAGTCCTCACTTAACTGTTCTATTTAGCGACTGTTGTAAGTTATAATGGCACTAAACAAATACAGGTACCTTTACAACTGGTCCTCATACTTAAAACCCCTACAGTGTCCTGCAATCACATGATTGCCATTTACAACATTCACTGCAGCTCCAGACAAATAGAGTCAATGGAAAGGCTGGCAGTAAAATCACAAGTTACGGTCACATGATGTCTCATTTAACAACTGCTCAATGACTGTGGCAGAAGTGATGTTATAAGTCTGGCATAGCCACTTGTTGTTTTTTTTAATTGCTTAACAACCATGTCATTTATCCCAGTCCCCATTGTGGTGGTTAATCAAGGATTATCTGCATTCTCTGCTGCCTAGTAGTAGGCATAGTAGAAGCACAGTGCTAAAAGACATACAGTGTTGTGAATAAGGAAGGAAGGAATTGCTATCAGCGTATGTTGAACTTTCAATGGTCTTAAACCTTAACCTTAAACCCAGATGGTCCATTTTACAGGTGCTTTAGCATTTTGTTTGTTTTGTCTTTTTTTCTTTTTTCACTCTGCTTTTTAAATTTAATCCCAGAAATAAAACTGAAATCCCAATCATTCTTTCTGCTGTTCTCAACTCCTGCTCCCCTCATCCAACCCCCTCCGTCTATTTCTCCATTCAGACAACTACATTCAGGCAGTGAAGCAAAGGAAGAACTCCAGGAAGTGAAAGGTAACCATTAAGGGACTTTAAGTAATTAGAGGACCAGGAGGAGGAGGCGGGGTGGGGGGGGAGAGGTGCTTGAGGGATGCCTGAGCTGTTTTACCTTTGGAAAGTCTGACTGAAAGGTTTACTTTCAGACTGAGGGAGATCCACAGAGAGATCTACTGTCCCTGCTCCCAGAATCTTTGTTCACTGTCCATGCCAATAAAACCTTATAGTTCTAAACATCCTACCATTATTTTAAACCCCTGGGAGCCTTTTAGACCTGAGATATATGAAGCTATCAATAACATAGCAAAGTCATTGTTGCTAGAAATCTGATCCTCTGTTTTAGCTCTTGTTTTCATTCTTTTTCATCCTAACCCTAATGCCACAAGATAAATCAGTTTCAAAAGAACACAGTGCTCTTACGCTCCTATGCCAGTTAGTAAACCCTGGTTTCAGACCTCATCATCTGCTCTCTAATTACAAAAATTCGTAGGACAGAAGTGTTAGGCAGCCTTCACCTTGTAAAATAAATACTTTTAAAAAATCAAGTCATCCCTATAACCCAATTTTATTTCCATTTTTAGCCCACAATTAAAAATATGTATCAATTTTGAGACTAGAAATGTTAACAGAAGTTTATGGAAGTATCTACCCTCCTGCCTTCTTTCACATCAGCAGATATATCTCCAACCGCTTTTAAAGTCGTGTCTCCTACTTTACAAATCAATATTTTCAGACTTCTCTAGGCAAATGCTCCTTGAGCTTTATTTATGAGTCCACTGGCTAATTTAATCATAAATATATATATACTCCCAACGGACAGCTCATAAGGTATATGACAGATCTTATTGAATGCTAACAGCTCCTAAACACAAATGCAAACATCTGCTGAGCCCGACTATGTAACATATAACTCTCTGGGTCAGGCTTTTATTTCAACTTACACTTTTAAAATAATATATAAAAGGATGTCAATAGCCATTACAACAAGACCTTGGTTCCAAAACAGAGTCTAGCCAGACAGCCTCTGCAGGCCTGCGGTAATTAAAAATTAAACTATGAGACAGGGTTCTTTGAATCTTTATTGCTGACTGCACAGATTCCTAATAAATTCTTTGGAGAATTCTTGAGTGTCTCCAAAACTCAGGGTTTTTTTTTTTAAAAAATAACCACAATAATTATTTATGATTTCATATACAAAGAACTTTCTCATGTACTTTAATAATGTGCAAAATCCCAAGTCCTTCATGATTAATATTATATAGTTTCCCACCTTTTTTTTTTTTTAATCCATGGTACTATCAGTCTGTACAACATTCTTTTGCCGTGACCTTCCATGGCTTAGGTAACAATAACAAAACAGATCATAATATATCCCAAGTTTATGAATGGAAGATTACTAAATTAAAAATAAAATCTTTGAAGCATGGGAGAAAATAATGAAAAAGATCAGTGCTGGCAGAAATGGGCCTCCTTCAAATAATGATTGACTTTTGGCAATTTCATCCATGTGGGGGGTGGAAAATTCCACACAAGTGTGAAAACATCATTATATGTAAAATTATTTGTACCTCAGTTTTGGGGGAATTCAGGAGATTTAAAGAAAGTTATTTTGAGTTATTTCGGTGTACAATGTATGATATACATTTCTACCACAGTATTCATTGCTATGAAAGGTCAATGAGCCCAGCTCTCAGCAAATACAGAAGAAATGAAAGAATGGGATTGCCATCAGACTCACATGCAGAAAAACATGCTGCTACTTTTTATCTCTACTTCTCTGCTTGGATTCTACATGCAGAACATCTGATATCCCTTGTGTCTATATAACAAGGGTCCCACATCAGGGGTGAAATCCAACAGGTTCTGACAGGTTCTGGTGAACCGGTAGCGGAAAGTTTGAGTAATTCGGAGAACCGGTAGCGGAAATTTTG
>JANHFK010005915.1:303438-316831 GCA_036250565.1 Sibynophis collaris
AATGGAGATTTGACAGTATCCTTCCCCTGGAGTGGGGTGGGAATGAGGATTTGGCAGTATCCTTTCCCTGGAGTGGGTGGGAATGGAGATTTGGCAGTATCCTTCTCCTGCCACGCCCACCAAGCCACATCACGCCCACCAAACCACGCCCACAGAACCGGTAGTAAAAATTTTTAGATTTCACCACTGTCCCACGTGTAAAAAATTTTTCATAAGATCTCTGTTGGAGGAAGGAAGGAGGATAGGAAATAAAACGCCAGTGTTATCCTTCCCAGGATAAGCAGACAAACCAAGATCACACCAACAGCAACATGTGTAAAATTCCAAGAGATCACAAAGAATCCCAGGGTAATTTTTAAGAACCTAAAGGCCTCTCTTGCATTGATGAATGTCAGTGTTCATAAAACCACTACAGTATTATGAGAACTCTGAAAACAATAGTGTGCAGAACTGCAAGGAGAAAGCCACCACTTTCCAAAAAGAACTTTGCTGTCCATCTATAGTTTGTAAAAGACCACATAGATAAACAAGAAGGCTATTGGAAAAATGTTCTCTGGAAAAAAAAGAGACCAAACAAATTTTTTAACTTGAATGAAACACATTCTGTTTGGCAAAAGTCAAATACTGCATTCTAGCATAAGTACTGTGAAGCATGATGGCAGTATCATGGTTTGGTCCTGCTTCTTTGCCTAAGGACCAGGGCAGCTTGCCATCATTGATGAAACTATGAATTCTGTATTGTACCAGTAAATTGCATAGGAAAATGTCAGGGAATATGTCCATGAACTGAAGTTCAAGAGAAAAATGGGTTATGCAGCAAAACAATAACCCAAAACACATAAGAATGATAAAGCAGAAGAAAGTTAATGTTTTTAAGTGGACTATCAACATACCTTAGCTGAAGTTGTTCTGTAAGTGGAATGGGCTAAAATCCATCCAAGCCAATGTGCAGAACTAATAAACAGTTATCAGAATGTTTAGTTGCAGCTACTGCTACCCAATCGGGGCACAACACTCACTGAAAACACTACTGCCACAGTGCCACATACACATATGTAGCTTTAGGTCATTTCCCCAATAAACAAGAATATTTTTACTCATTTACTTAACTGGATTCTCTTTAGTAAACAGATCACATTCTAGGTCCTATTTAGACAGAAACATTGAGAAATCAAAAGGATTCATATGTAAATCCTTACAAATTTCAGAAAATGAAATTTATTTACATATATAAATGCAAAACAAACAAACAAAATCATACCAGAACAAAAATGTGAACTATTTAAGAAACTCATAAACAGTACTCAACATATTGTCATTTATTTCATTGCTGTAAGTGAGCAATGGATCAACATATTTGTAAAACCATAATGGGATGTTTCATTCTTGTCTGCAAAGAAATAGTAGAAAGCATCCTTGGTAAAATCACTACTGTATTCTTTTCTCTTAAGCTAAGTTTATACTTACAGAGTCACCTCTTCCCAAGCTATGGCTTTAAAACGCAACATTTACCACCATCTGTTTGGTTTCATGACTTCAAACAGAGAGGAATGTGATATAGTGGCTGACATTAAAAAATAGCAAAACCTAGAAATTTCACAAAACCTTGCCCCATGAAAGCAAGAATGTTTAGACACAACATCCCAGGACAGAAGAATGTATTTTATTATTTCTTAACTTGGCCTATATTCTCAATTCTTTAATATATTTTGGTACATAAAAGGCAGAATCAAATTTAAAGAAAAAATAAATAAACAGAAAATGCGATCCAAACCAGAAGGCATTCCACATAAAGACAACATAAAGAATTATAAGAAAATCAGGCTTTATCATATAGTAATCTAAATCTAGAAATCTAAATAAATAAATAAATAAATAAAATAAATAATAAAAATATATACATCTTTTGTTCATCTATTAATTAATCCCTATTCACTGGGAGAAAATATTTGAAGTGTATTATAGTCTCTGAAGAAGAAACCTAATACAAAATGTGAAATTCAGATATAACACATATCCCTTAAAGCCACACTTCTGTGAAGGCAACTACCAGAATTGTGTTCAAATTCCCCTTTCCTGGATAATTATTTCATTTAGATTGTAAATGTTAATTAACTTAAAACAATCCTCAGTGGTTATAAAATCCATGCTGTTCTGCCTGAAGAGGTTCAAAGGTCCCTTGTTTGCAATGCCACACTTATTAGTTCCTATGGTTAGAGATGCTGATTCTCTGCAGTGTTTTCACTAACATATGGCCTTTAAAAATGGGTGCCCAGGATGTTTAAATGCTAACATTCCTTCAGGTCAATTTGGATCAGAAGCTTTCTGCAGAATAGGACTTGCAATCATTGAAAGCAGTCAAGTTTGCTGTAAGTATTTTTAAATGCTATTTATTTTTACGTATAACAGGCTTAATTTTTTTTTTAAGTTTAATCAGTTGCCCCTAAAACAGATGAAGTTTATTTTATTTTTATTTATTTGTTTGTGAAACATGTACAAGGTAGCAAATATAAGTATGAACATAAACATGGACAAAGAAAGTAAATACAATAATGGGGACAATAAGACAGGGATGGTAGGCACACTGGTGCGCTTATGCTTGTCCCCTTTACGGACCTCTTAGGAATGGGGTGAGGTCCACGGTAAACAGTTTAAGGTTGAGGCTGTGAGGGTTTGAGGATGTAACAACAATTGAATTTATATCGATTGTTTGCCCGTGTATTATTGACATTGAAGCTGAAGAAGTCGTTGACAGGGAAGATGTTGTAGGAGACAATTTTGTGTACTATGCTTAGATCAGACTGCAGGCTGTGCAGTTCCAGATTGTCTAAGGCCAAACTTTCAAGCCTGGTGGCATAAGGGATTCTATTGTAACTAGAGGAGTGGAATACTCTTCTCATGAAATATCTATGGACCCGCTCAATGGTATTAATGTCCGATATACAATGTGGATTCCAGGCAGATGAGCTGTATTCAAGAATTGGTCTGGCAAAGGTTTTGTATGCCTAGTTAACAATTCAATGTTACCAGAGAAGAAGTTTCTCAAAATAAGGTTAACAACTTTTAAAGCCTTTTTGGCAATGCTATTACAATGAGCTCTGGGGCTTAGATTGTTTGAGATAAGTACTCCTAGGTCCTTGAAAGAGTGAGGGTCATCTACAAGATTGTTTCTGCCTAACTTGTATTTGGTGTTCTGATTTTTTTTTGCCGATGTGTAGGACAGAGCATTTGTTAGCTGAAATTTGGAGTTGCCAATTATGTAACCTTCTGACACATAGTCTAGGTTGTTTTGTAGGGCAGTAGCATTGTCAATGATGTTAAATAATTTTATGTCATCGGTGAAGAGGACGCAGCTGCTTTTAATGTGATCACATAGGTCGTTGATATAAAGCAGAAAGAATGTGGGTCCTAAGACACAGCTTTGGGGAACACCGCTATTAATTGGTGCTGGATTTGATGGGCCTTCCCTATTTTGACCATTTGCTGCCTGTTTGACAGGAACGTGGCTATCCACTTGTGCAGAGGTCCGGAATTGCTGTAAGAACTAAGTTTTAGCAGAAGTTTGTTGTGCACCATTGAATCAAAGGCTTTGTAGAAGTCTACGTAAATTGTGTCTATTGCTTCACCCTGGTCAAGATGTGTGATTCAAATGTTTCTGCAGTATAGGAGTGCAGATTATAGGACAGATTTTTTCTGAAACCGAACTGCTTGTTAGAAAGCAGGTTGTTTGTTTCTAAGTGGAGAGTGATGGATTGGTTTATAATTGATTCCATGACTTTACAGGTGAGATTGGTCTGTAATTTTCTACTAGATTAGGGTCTCCCTTTTTAAAAATAGGTATGACCATGGCTAATGACCATAAGTCAGGCAAGGAGCTGGTTCTGAAAGATACCTCATAGATTGTGTTTAGAGGTTTAGCTAGGGCAATGGCAAGCTTTTTCAAGAAGTAGGCACATAATCCATCAGTGCCAATAGACAGAGATGGTTTTAGGTTGCGTAGTGCTGTTTCAATTTTAACTGCTGTAAAGTCAATATGTAGTAAGTCATTATAATTTGTTATGGTGTGACTGGGAAATGGGGGCAGCAGCCATTGCTGTCAACAAAGACTGAGCTGAAGAATGTATTAAAGAGGTTGGCCTAACAGCTTCATCATTACAGTCTTTCCTGTTAGGCCCTTTTAGGGGCAGGATAGATTTCAAGACTTTGAGTTTGACATTTACGAAACTGTAGAAGGCTCAGGGGGAGTTGGAGTTTAACAGCTCCTCCTCCTGTCTGCAATGGTGATTGATACATTTGGCCCTTATCCTGCGGCATAAGGTTTTGTAGTGGTTTTTAAAGTTGGCTACGTAGCTAGTTTTATTTTTATGCCAAAGAAAGTTCCTCTCCCACCATGTTCCAACTCAAGTTGGAAAGAGTGGCATCCTCTGAGGAGGTAATATCCTTCCTGAAATCAGGGTTGTGACAACTGCATCTTCCACTCAGTACCTTGGAATAAATTATTTGTATTTTTCAATGGCTACTTCTGGGGGAAAGAGTAGCAGATCTTGGGCGTTCAGTCAAAAGAAGAATCAACCGAGAGTCTCTATCGTTACCACAAGCAGACTAAGTCTAAAATCTTGAATTATATTAATACTTATCTGGCACCAAAATAGTACTAACCATTAGTTAATTAGATTTTGGTGCATAGGCATGAGCCTGACACTATCTATAAATGGGTGTTGTCAGATGAAAGTAATTAGAACCACTCATGAAGAATCTCAGAAGTAGTTTCTTGTTACAAGAATCTCACCAGATTGACTGCATTCCTTTGGGAATGGCAAAATAAAGCTTCAAATATCCCTGGGAGAGATCTGGCCTAAACTGCTTTCTGCAGTATAATGATTCGGGGCCCTCTTGACTGCTCTCTCCAGTCTAGCTAGAGATTCCACCACAGGTGTGTTCCCCACACCACCACCACCTTTTGGTTCTTTGTTGTTTTCTGCCATACCCCACTAAAATTGGCAGACCAAGTTCCTATATATAAACAAGCAGCAAAACCCACAATACTTCACTGATAATGTTTCTCAATTGGGTAATGAAATGTCTGCAAGCAAGCTACCAAGCTCCAAGAGTCCAACCTTAAGCCACATATATTCTCTTCAGTTGTATTCTGAAGTCTGCAATAACATATTTGAAATACTGAAATAATATTGTACTTAGCCTCAACTTTTGCTCATAGAAGATTTTTTGACATAGATTTTCACAAGTGATCATGCTAAAAGATAAACATTGATAATTTTAGTTGCCAAATAAAAGAACTTCCATTTACTAAATATTCTATTCCTTTGCAGCACCAAATATTTTTCATATGCAAAATAATCTGTGTATTTAGTTTTCACATTTTCACTGCAACAATAGGTTTAGTTCAACCAGTTCTGATTTTATAGCTGTGAGTCAAATCAATTTTGTTAGTTATTTTATGGCTTAGAAATCATAGGTGACATAAAGTTATACAAATCAAACAATCATCTATGTAATTTATAGTGATTAATAGTTTAGGCAAAAGGTAACAGCTATAAACTTTCCATTCACCTAAAAATGTGATTCAAACATAGTATGTTCCTTTCCCTGAACGACAAAGTCTATCAAAAGTGCAATACAGTATTAAAATGCTGTGATTTTGTTTTATATGCACCACACAGGATAACAACCTTGATAAACTTTCATTTTTTTCCTAAATCTGAATATTTCCCAATTTAAGTAAACTATAAAACGTCTATTCTGTCATCCACACCTCCAAAGCATGAAAATGCCATCCTTCCCATCTTATTTCAATTGATCTTTACATTTTCTACTGTTCAGTCAAGAAAAACATGCAGAAAATATGCTCATTTGAAATTTAACTATAGCATAAAATGTAATAAAACATGACAGACATTCCAAGATACATTTCTAAATAGTAATGACAGATAGGATGTTTGAATAGAACACGAAAAGATGAAAAGTTATAAGTAAAAACTGCTGACAGATATTACATTTGGTTCATTGAAGGCAACAGTTTTTCTAAGCTGTGCCATTTGGATCAAAGCATAGCTTTTACTATCTGGTGAATGTTTTTGTTGACATGAAGTGATTTCATAAGTCTGTCTAGAAAGAGTTTCTTTTCTAATGCACAGTCATGAAAACAATGAACCAGGAAGCCCTGAAACTATCCCAAAGCCAAGCTCGAAGCAGACAAATAAAACTGCAGCTTCTCTGGATAGACAGAAGCTTCAACAGTTGGATTTCATAGTTACTTTTCAAGTGTTCCCTTGGGCATGTAACCATGTGCAGTTTTCAGAGTGAACCACCACATGTTTTCTGGCTATCAAAACACTAGTACTTTGTTAGGCTAATTTGTGTAATCCTTGATGCTGAGCTTGGTTTTCTTGCAGATGTTTGACAGAAGATGTTTGAAGATGTTGGGCAATGAAAGTTCTGCAAGAAACAATCCAACCTCAGAGACCACCAAGAACTTCACAATTCAAACTTGAGC
The DNA here is from genome assembly GCA_036250565.1 of Sibynophis collaris. Classification (NCBI taxonomy): domain Eukaryota; kingdom Metazoa; phylum Chordata; class Lepidosauria; order Squamata; family Sibynophiidae; genus Sibynophis; species Sibynophis collaris. The sequence goes on from JANHFK010005915.1 coordinate 309,953, forward strand.
TACAAATATTCTTATATTGGTAGATTTAATTTTTCCAAAGTTGCAAACAAGAGTTTCATAAATAGCTATAACAATCTATTCAACTGAACACTTTTTGGTGAATTTTTATTGAATTCCTATGCCTACCGGTAGAATTTTTTCACTCAGTAATTTTTTTAATATGATATTTACAAATGCCAGCTGGTATTAATTCACCGAAGCCCTATAGATTTTATCATTTTTATGATGCACTTCAGCTGTGCTTCAGATGCCCAATATTTTTATAAGTAGAAAAACTGCAAAACTGTTTTGAGAAATTTGAAAAAAAGGTTACTGGTAATAATAATATTAATAGCACAATAGTCCTAAAGTAATAATTATTATAATTATTATAATTTTTAACATCATTATCATTGACAATTTCATCATTAGTCAATTGCAAAAGGTAGCTTTACTTGGAACAGCTTACATTCTTCGAAGGTATCTGTAATACCATCAAACATCTACATTTTCCTATCCCAGGTCCTTGGGAAGCTCTCAGTGTAGACAAAATGCCAAATCCAATCTGAATATCTAATTCACTGTACAATGAACCACCAGTTTGTCTACAGCTAAATGGTAAATGATATTTTGCTCTCCATGTTTTTTAGATTAAAGCTTCCACAGTCTTTTATGAATAAGGTAGGATTGATGGAATTCAGAATATATTAAAAGTATCTGGCTGCTACCCTAATCTAAATTAATATTTTCTTACAGTTAAGTCTAAACTTCTCTTTTCTTTATAGTAAAAAATATTGAACTCCTCCTCAGTAGATTAAGGCTGCAAATGTGTGTGTTATGCCTACTGTATACTTGAGAACCACCAGTCCATAGTAGATATTCATACTAATGTCCTGTAAATTAGGCTGTCCTGTTTTTAAAATGGGCACAAGCCAAGCTTTTTACATTTTTAAGTAGTCCAATAATCTATCTAATATAGAATGATAAATGGCTTTAACTATAATAAAATACAGGACCTGGGCCAATTTTACTACATGCATATTTCAAAACAAGCAAATTTACAATTATATTTCAGTCTGGTGGCATGTATGTATGCAAAAATCCATTTATTCACCACCTGTTCCACAATTAAAATATATTTATCAAATTTATATTTTGAAAGTAAGCACCTGGCCATTCTCTCTTCAATATTCTCAAAGTACATGACCCCTGTAGTTGTACTCAGGTTTGTATTAACTCTGTAAGTATTATGTCCATGGCAAGTGTTATGTCACGGGAAATCATAAACCATGTTAAATTCTCAAAGTATGAAAAATTTGGATTATTGTCAAATAGTACATAGAGACAACATTCAGATACTTTTTATGATCATATTAATAAGAGATAATTTAAGTTCCAGTGTTTTTAACTCATATTCCATATAGCCACGGAAAATGCATTTCCATGATGCCCTTGGAAGATAATGATCTGTTAAAATGACATATTTTTCATAGCACCACATAATTCCATATTTCCAGCTAAATCCATTTCCTCATTAGTGATTTATAGTTTTCTAGGAAAGTCTTTCAAAAGATCTCTGAAATCAGAAAAATGTCCCCATTTCAAATTGTTATGCTAAAGGATGTCAGTGAACAGACAGTAACTGATTCAAAAGAGATCAAAGGAAGATGGAAAGATTATTCTGAAATACAGTATAGTAGAGTTATCAACATCCAAGATACTCTAGAAGGTATTTCCTACTTACAAGAATCTCTAGTACTAAAAGATGAACTTAGATCAGCAGTCTGGTCATGATGTCATACCCACTGAAATATGGCAAGCCAGAGAAGAAGAATCTGTCATGGTTCCAACCAAATTATACCAGCAAATGAAGAATAAGAGAGTGATTAATCTCTTGGAAGAGATCAATCCACATTCCCATACCAAGAAAGAGAGAGAGAGAGAGAGAGATTAACAAATTGTACAAACTATGATATAATATCCTTAATTTTACATATTAGGAAAGTAATGTCTCCTTCTCCTTTTGCCTTAAATATTTCCCAACTCATGGTCTTTTCCAATGAGTCCTCTTGTCTCATTAGGTGGCTAAAATATTCGAGCTTCAGCTTTAGTTATCTGCCCTTCCAAAGAAGAATCAGCGTTGATTTCCATTAGGAATTCAGTTCATATGCTGAATATATAATAAGGGATGCTGCATTGGAAGAAGATGATTATGATTTTAGAATTGGAGGAAGAAACATCAATACCTGGACTATACTAATGACCAGATAGCCAAAAATGCAAATGATCTGCAAGCTTTAGTAATAAAAGTTAAGGAGTAAAATGAAAAACAAAATTGAACGAAATACCTTACAAAAGCATTTCCAGCCATCATGAAACCACAAAGAGTTATGATTTTGTCAACCAATTCTATGCTTTGCTTTATTTTGACTTGTCATGGTATCTGAATTACTCTGGTTGTTAAACGCTATCGAATATGGTTACTTTCTTCATCGTTGTAGTAAACCAAAAATAAATTACATTATTTTATGTGATAGGTGAACAAATTCGTATTGCATGCAGCTTTGCTAAAGTTATCTTCTAGATTATGGAATCACATGTGATTCTGGATCAGTTAAGGGCCTAAGAGCATTTTCTATCAATATCTAATTTCACAATGAAACCAAAGTAACATTAGTACATTTTACCATTTGAAACATGGAAAGAAAAATGAAACGTTTGTCCTATTTGGTCTGCAGAAAATAAATTCAGCAGCTTATAAATCATAGCCTTTTAAATGACAGCATCTTAATTTCCTTGTTTACTGAGCTTTGGCAAAGACACTGATTGCAGGCTGCATTCCCTCCTTTTCAATGGTTTGCTAAAAATCCCACTGAGCTTCTTTTTAGAGAAAAGATTGCTATTTACCAAATCAATTCCTTTTGCCTCAAGTCACTGTCCTGGGTATAGTTACTTATTGATTAGCTTTTTGATATGCCTTTTGCTTTGTTTTCCTCTTTCCGCGGTTGCATGCCTCTATTTACGATTTTCAATCTATTTAAAACTCAGAATAGTGGACAGTATTTGATTCACCTGTTCCTATCCGTATTCACCTTAAATGTGCTTTTACAATCTCTACAATGCAGATTTTGGGATGCAATCTTAATTTTTAACAAGCCCAAATGGAACAGTAGTTTATTATTGTTTTGTTGGCTTTGAACAGGGATTGATTTATAAAAGTGGTTCCACAACCCATTACTTTTAGAGTTTTCTATAAATGAAATAAAAAGCAATCTACTCTTCTATTGATACCATGAAGAATTTACAAGCTTAAGCTCCATTAGCATTAATGAAAGTTGCCTTCCTACTGTGAAGCTGTGACAGAAGCACTGGAGGACATAAACCAGTCAGTCAACTGTGACCAGGCCTGGCTTGCTATAAATTAGCCATGAAATGTCTAATTAAAACTCTTTAAAGTGACCATACACAATTGTCAGAGTAACTTAAAGACACACATACATGAGAGGCAACATATTTTTTACAAATGTGGAACATTGAAAACTATACATTAATTATTTTAGTTAGTTCTAAAAGTAAAGCAAAACAGATCTGTTTTTCTTAAACAAATTCACTGTATTTTATAGAACAGAAATTGCTTTTTATTTTTTCAAAAGAACAAGTTTTACAATCTGGGCATATACCTTGATTCCCAATTGGCAGCTATGATGAGAACATTTTTGTACAATAGCTATGAATGCACAGGCATGACCTTTCCCACAGGTTGGTGTTCATTTCTTGGTTATTTCTCATCTTGTTTATTGCAATGTGCTTTGTATTAGAATCTGCTTGAAAAGTCCCAAAGGAAGCAATGGGTATAAAATGTGAGTGGTAGGCTACTCTTTGTTGCACAGTACTGGGTTCAATGTGATACATGTAGTCCTCAACTTACGATTGATAACAATTGAACCCAAATTTTCTTGTTAAGTGAGGCATTTGTTAAGTGAGTTTTGCCCCATTTTACCACTTTTCTTGCCACAGTTGTTAAGTGAATCACTGCAGTTGATAAATTAGTAACCCGGTTGTTAAGTGAATCTGGCTTCCCCACTGATTTTCCTTGTCAGAAGGTTGCAAAAAGGGATCACTGTGACTCTGAGACACAGCCATGGGGTCGTAAGTATGAGCCAGTTGCCAAGCATCTGATTTTAATCATTTAGTCATGAGGATGTTGGAACGGTCATAACTATGAAAAATGTCACATTTTTCAGTGCGGTTGTAACTTTGAACGGTCACTAAATGAACTGTTGTAAGTTGAGGACTACATGTACCTTTATTTGAAGAGCTACTTTCATCGCCTCATGTATAGCAGGAACAATTTAGGATATCAGTATTGACCTTAATGTCCTCTCAGTTACAAACCAGAAGTAAATAACAGCAGGGGGAAAAAACATTTTGAAACTACTCGAGTTGTTAAATCTTGTTTTTCTGGCCAGGAGCTGGCCTACTCCTGCATGGTCACAAGTTTTTTTGTGAAATCAGTTTGGCTCCAAGACACTCTCTTTGCTTGGAACAGAAACCAAGCTTTTAACTGTTAATTCATGTTTACAGTTTTTAAGCTATTTTTGTTTTTAAATGATTTTTGCATCTCAGATTTTATTGAATATTAACATCCATAACTGAGTAGGCAGGTAGGATATAAATCAATCAAATAAATATTCATGAATCCCTATCTCCTATTTCCATGTCCATTATTTTGTTTGTTCCTTTTCAATTTCTTACCTGAAGCCACCACAGCAAACCGGATTTTTAAATCAAGTGGAAAATCTCTAAAATTAAACATAGACCCCAAAACAAGCAGATTAACACAGACTTCTAGGATGAGCCTTGCAAATGATAAGCAATTTGCAGAAATGGAAAATTGCACTTGTGTGCCCCATTAGTCAGGAAAGTTTCCCTCCCACCCCCCGAGAAGCATATATGTGATCAGCAGCCTTCTATGCAGTTCCAGGAAATGGGGCATATATTGCCTCTTCCTGCATAAATATGAGCAAGAAATATCCAAGGAAATTAAGGTGTCATCATGTGGAATGTTTCTGTATCATTAACAATGCATGAGACTCAACAGGGCTGTTTTGAAATGGGCAAAATATATGGTCTGTGCAAATGCGTAAAGTAAACGCCATCATTCAAGAGGGAGCAGAAATACATTAGAATAGAATAGAATAGAATTTTTTATTGGCCAAGTGTGATTGGACACACAAGGAATTTGTCTTGGTGCATAAACTCTTAGTGTACATAAAAAGACAAGATACATTCGCCATTGTTCAGATCACTGAATATTGTTCAAGATCATTGGGACTAAACATGTTCAACAAGATCATGCCTGCTATACATTACTATATAATATATGTACAAAAAAGTAGTTAGGATATCACACGAAAATGCAAGGAGAGAAGTGACCATGTAGCATCAGTACGTTCAGTTTTACTCTCCTCTGCCACCTCCTGCTCCATTCTGTGTTACATCCAATAGCCAGAAGCCATTTCTGTACAGTGTTGTCAGCTATTGGAAGTAGCTTCTGCACAAATGTTCAGCTGCACAGAATCTTCTTCCAGTTTTTGCAAGTGCCAGAGGAAGATACAGAGGAGAGTGAAACAGAGTGCATTAATGCAAAGTGAAGTGAAATGCCTCAATAAGACAAATTGTGTATTCTCTTCATGAGGAGGGAAACTGAGTTGGTTTCAAAAACTAAACCATTTAACCTAAATCAAAGTTACCTCATACAGCAGTGGTTCTCAACCTGTGATCTGGGGGGGAGGGGGGGCAATGTCATCACAGAAGGTTCATGGAGGCTTGAAGAAATGTTATGATTTAAATCTTGAGTAAAATCTTGGGGGTTGGTGGCCATTGTCTGCGGCCACAAAAAGTATTTAAAGGAGGTCCATGGTAAGGAAAAGGTTGAGAAACACTGTCATACATGATTATTTAATAAAGTTGTACACTTGTGGTTTATGATGTCCACCAATCTTTCATCTTATCCCTCAAAATACTTAATTTAGACCACTTCTATATTGGTGGCTTATACAGTTTTCATACCATTAACCAAAACATTGATTGAGTGATCTAAAGCCTTGGGTTGACTATTATTTTCATACAATTATTAGCTACCGTAATTCTAGAAAATGTCCTAAGGAGCTGTGTATGGGGATTTGGGGTCACTTGTATGCTTATGCCACTCAGCTCAACTCAACTGATTTATTTCAGATAAAATTTAATTTGTTATATGCTGCTATTCTTTATATTTGAACATTTATTTATTTGCATCCAACCTTTATTATTTTTTTCAAATAACTCACAGTAGTGAACACATCCAAAACAACTTCTCCTTCTAGAATGTTAATGTTCTTTTTCTGTACATTATTATTTCATTTGCATTTTTCTTAAGTACAGATCTCAAGTTCAGAAATGAATTCAATGTTTTTATAAAAGCAGAAAATAAGCTGCCTAGAGGGTAGATATGAACATAAAGGTGTGGAATAAAGTTGATGCAACATAACATAATTTCAATTATGATAATAACTATTTTTGTAAGAAAAATATTGATTCAGCATGGTGAAGGTAAAGGTTCTCCTTGCACCTATGTGCTAGTCGTTCCTGACTCTAGGGGGTGGTGCTCATCTCCATTTCAAAGCCGAAGAGCCAGCGCTGTCCGAAAACGTCTCCATGATCATGTGACCTGCATGACTAAATGCCAATGGCGCACGGAACGCTGTTACCTTCCCATCAAAGGTGGTCCCTATTTTTCTACTTGCATTTTTTATCTGCCTTCGAACATCATAAAATATAATGATAAGCACATTTCTTGATTCCAGGTTCAGTTTTACAATGCCTATTTGAAGAGCTCTGTCATATAACAAGATAGTC
>JANHFK010005915.1:339023-351104 GCA_036250565.1 Sibynophis collaris
GCCCTCATTATAACCTCCCAATTCCTCACTGTGGATGCCCAAATAGTAGAGTCCCTCCTTTAGGTTAGTGTTTCTCAAACTTAGCAACTTTAGGATGAGCCAACTTGAACTCCCAAAAGTCCCCCGCTAGCCATGCACTGCTTAAAATTAAAAGCACTTTACCATCTTGTTGATGTTACCTAACCTAACTCCAAGATCTTCAAAGAATAACCTTCTCCAGCTGCTTAAAAATTAAGATTTGTAAAGAGACTTGCAATCAATGACATTAAAAGGGCATTCAAAAAGCAATTATATCGTTATTTAATAAATGACGCACCTTAAAACAGAAAGAACACCCTATAGCTAAAGATCATTGTGTAATGAAGAATGTATCTTCTTTGAAGACTGTTAAGGCAGGGGTCCCCAAACCCTGGACCATTGTTGTGGCCTGCCAGCAGTCAGCACAGCTGGCAGCAGAATCAGACGGTGAGGAGATTGGGGAGGAATTTGGGCCAGTTCTGGGGACTGGGGAAAGCTCGGACGAGGGCTCTGCATCGGAAGCAGGGAGGGGGCCAAGGTCATTTGATAGTTATGTGCTGCCTCCGGAGTCTCCAGAGCCTCTGGAGTCTGACATCAACGAGACAGAAGAACAGTGGGAGTCTGTTCCCAGTGTGTGCATGCACAGAGCTGCCAGAAGACAAGAACAATTAAGAAAACAGGGTCAATTTGAGAGTAAGGCTTGGAGATGATTGGCCCCTCCCATAAGACATAAAAGAGAAGTGAACAGGACACAAGCTTTTGCAGGAAGCAATTAATTCATCTGGTCGGTTCAAGCTTTCAAAAGTTGTTTGACTCTGCGCCAAGTTTGGCCTTGCCCTGCGTTTGGCAATTAGCTCTCTGGCAGCATTCCAAGGCAGATAAGTTGGGTGTTTATAAACATTCCCCTGAAAGACTGTTTGTGAAGTCTTGCGGACTGGGAATAAAAGAGGTTTTACCGGGACTAAGATAGTGCTTTATACTTTCTAAGGAAGCCTAGGTCAGAAAAACTATGGCCTGTTCGAAAGTGGGTCACACAAGCAATAACCTTTAGTTTTTGGGGTTTTTGAAGAGGAATTTTTAAAATGTTTTTAAAAATGTTTTTTAGAACAGACAGGATCGTTTTGTTTAATCTATTTTTAAAACATTTAAAAGTTCCATTATTTATTATTTTATTGTATTTTACTGTTTTAACTATGTCTGTTCACCGCCCTGAGTCCCGGAAGGTAGAAGGACGGTATATAAATTTAATAAAGTATAAGTATAAAGTATAAGTATTCGCAAGATTGCCAGTGTTGAAATAAAATTCAAGTCTAAGGTCACTCAGGCAGTGATCTTTTTTTGAACTTGCCCAAAATGTCTAGGAAGAAAAGTACATGTGATTAAATAACTGAATCAAACTATTCACCTTTATACACCTTATGAAATATATTACAACACAAGTGTCAGGATTATCTTTTCTCTTCCTTTTGTCTGTGAAATCATCTCCAAGGAATTAATTGGGGAATGTTTGCATTTTAGGTCTCTAGAGTGACAGGTTTATGCTCTGTTATGTTTCCCTCAAATGGTTATTGCTGCCAGTTTTGCTTTACTTTATAGGATGGGCTCACAAATTCATATAAACCATGGATTATTTTAATTATGGCTCCTTAAACAAGCCATAATACTTGGTCCCCATTCAAGACCTTAGTTTACAAGTCATACAATGACTTACCGTGATATGGGACTCCCACTCCTAAGGTTAAGCCAAAATCACCCAGAGATGACTCTTAAATCTTAAAACATTCTTACAGGAATATGGATAGGGAAAATTCAAGTATCTATTCATACTTCAAATTTCCCTTAACCAGTGTACCAGCCAAAGCATAGTTATATTTTGATATTTGCAGTTTTCTGAATCTTGTAGTGCAGTTCCCAATTTAATAAAAAATGCCTGCATTGGCAAAAGTTGTGTGCAACACACACAAATCTATTACGTTATGGAAAATTACCTTCAATATACTGACTGTTAGAAAAAGTCAGCACAAAAATATGTATGTCAGGAAAAAGATTCAGGAAAATCATAAGCAGCTATTGATGAGGCGAACAAAATAATATTAAGATTTGAGCACAGAGAACTGAGGGAACCCTAAATTGTCCAGCTTCAGGATAACAGGATACCTAGAGCACCTAACACCATCTCTATATTCTATCTACAAACTCCATTTGGGATTATTTGAGCTCCTTCTTGCTGGAAGTAGATGTTTTCTTCTTCTTTTTTTCTTTTGGTAATACCTTATTTACTGAAGTATTCTGAAAAACTCAACAGCCTGAATATTTGTAGAACTACAGAATTATCCTATCCAATTTGGGTTTTATACATTTATATACTGTGCATTATAAACCATAATTATATTTCTTTACATTGGCTGTTGTACACTGGCTGTATGCCATAAAATCCAGTCAAGGTATGCAGATTTTCCGTAATAAATATCTATCATTCTCTCCTACCATTTGTGAGTGGCACACTGGTCTAGAGGTAAAGACACTCACCTTCCATTGGAAGGTTGAGAGTTTGATCCTAGGCAGTGGCAGACATTTCTCTATCAAAGTACAAAGAGAAAATATCTGCTGTGAACTCCGCATAGGCATCAGGAAGGGAATCCAGCCAATAAATACTCAGCTCCATTCAGTCATTCTGACTTCAACTTGAATAAAGGGATTAAAGGGTCATAAAAAGAAGAAAAATTATCTTCTACGATTTGTTAAATATATTCTGAACAGAGTTATATTGTCTTTCTGTGCTATATAAAGCAAGTTTAAAATAAGCAGAAACAGAATTAAAAATCACCCAAATGTGTCTGACAACTCATGATTAGCCAGTACATTGTTATGGAATAAACAACATGAAAAGCAATTCATGCTATAAGTTTTGAAAGCGTATGTTGGACATAACAAGACTGAATTTCCAGCAATCATTTATATAAACATTATTTTGTCTTTTTATTTAGAATGTTCAAGGCAGTTTACATAACACAAGATTATATAATAAAAATGAAAAAATATTTTTTAATAGTCAAGCAGATAAGTATAACGTATGTATGCATTTTACATAATTTATAGACTGCCCCAACTCTTGAGCATTGAACTTTAACCAACTCTGAGTACTGAACATGAACAAACCCAAAATTAGTATTTAAAATTATGTACCAGAAGATTAACATTGAGTAGGTTGACAGATCAAATGTTTATAGAAAAGTAAAGATGACTTCCTACTGTTACATAAACAAATCAGTTCCTCATTTAATTGAGACCAGGAGATTTAATCAAACATTCTTATATGAGTTGCACATGCAGGCTTAATTAGCTAATGTCTCTTTGTTTTTACATTAACCTATTCAGTAGCTAAATTCATAAACAGCTCTAAAATGTCATTTGTTAAAGCATAATTTATTACCTAAATTATAATTTATTAAACCTCAGTGTCTTGATCAAGCATTTACATTACATTACATAAGATAAGAGATATCCAAACCCAAGAAATGCTTGACAACCAAAATGAACCAATTGCAACACCAAATATTGGGGGGAGGGGAGGGGACAACACAACTTCAGAAAATTCAGTTTACGAATTTGAAACTTAGTTCCCATGTCTGGGTTTTCCCCAGAAGTCCTTCTTGAACTACAGAATCTCTTCAGATATTATATAAATATCTGATTTATGTCACTCCCACCTGGTCTAAGTGAAAAGAAAAATAAATATTTCTTCTTGTTGTTTTCAAATTTAAGCCACTTTAACATAAGCTGACAGAGTCATTCTTCCGTGTACTTTTGTTTGTACTTTCTGGTTTAGTACTGGGAATATAATCTTGAACTGCAGTAGTGGCTGGCCCAGTGACCAAGACATCTGGCTATTATGGACAATATATCAATCCTGAGTGAGGAATAGACAAGGCTACATGCAACCCATTATTGCAGAAAGATTCTGCCAGCTTACTACACCATCTGTGCATACACAAAAAAGTGACATGATTTCAATGTAAATGAGTTTTTACAATATTTCCATAGACGTGGAGCCAGAATCTTTTTTTTTTTTTAACAGACAAAGAGGAATATGTTTATGAGGCTAAAATGATGATTGGACGATTCTTTTCAAATATTTACTTTTCTGCTCCCTCTTTTGCTCCCACACTTATTTGACACCAACTTTACAATAAAGTACCAGACGATATAGTCATAGTATATTATAAGCCTCTCCATTGTAACTATTTGTTAAAAGGACAAAAGTTGTTTTCTACCCAGAACAAATAGTAGAAAGCAGAGCAGCCTGGTGGAAAGTCTTATTTTAGCCTCCTAGAAGCCCAAATCAATATCTTAGCTTTTTTCTGACATACCCTGGGCTGATATATTTCTGGTAGAAGTGCTACTTTTAAAAGCAGTCTTCAGCTGAAGAACAGTTTAGGCCGATATTCTTGTCACAGGTCTATTCAACTTTATTGTAAGGAAGTAAATGATGAAAATTCAGAACAATACAAGGACTAGACTAATATGGAGAGAAAAGGCAATAGTGAGCCACTTCTTTACTGTCATTAAGAAAACTGCATCATTGTATCCCTACAATCATACAGAGATAAATGAGGGTGGCTATCTTTTTTTTTAAATCAAAGAATAATATAGGGGAAAAATATAATATTCTTTGTGATGTCCTTCACTCCCCAAGTCTAGTTGTAGTTTTGAATCTCGAGAAAAGGCCTCTTAGAACAAAACAAAACTTTTTTTATAAAAAAAAAAAGCTCTAAAACAAGAAAGCTCTAAAATATCTGTCCTATCTCCCCTCCATTAGTAATGAAAAGCTTTCATGGGTGTACATTCATTTAAAATTTCTCCATTTTCGTTTCCTTAGATTGCAGCTCTACACTGAGTTAGTTTTAATAAATGTAGAAGGGAAAAACAATGTGGAAGATGATCAGGCCACATTAGTTTAGCTACCAGCTGCAACTATCTTATTTTTCTTAAAAGCAAGGCTTGGCATAGAATTTAGGAAATCAGAATTTTCTCATTGCTCTGAACTTATTCCCGGTTATCAAAGGAATGTCTAATATTCAATCAAAATTCAAAATTCTGCATTTTTCCTTAGTATCTATATATTTGAAAAAGAAGGATGTAATTCTTGCTTGTCTCTAAAGAAGGACAACTGCCGATTACACATTTATACTGTATCTAATGATCAATTAACATAAGACCACAGTACTGATTCAAGAGTGTTACCACCTGCTTCATCTTGCATGTCAGAGGCTTTTTATACATGTCCAGCCTAGAGACTGGGCTAAATAACTCTCTGAGATGTGACTTGGTGCTTTTTCAAGGCATTGGCTTGGAGATTTCAAACCAATTTCAGAGAAACATGTGTCAGGCTTTTGAATGATAGCAGAATTATGAGTGACTATTGTTTCTGTTCATATATAACTATTTATGTTTCTCCTTTCTAGTGTTAAGAATCAAATATTTTTTATGAGTTTGAATTTGTCTTGGAATCAATATATAGTAGACTTACTATTCGAGCAAAGTGAGTGCTCAAGTAGCTGCCATTTTATGCAGCCATGTTCTTCAGATACACTGATGCGGCTAGCTACTCTGCACCACTACACCACCCCTCCCGAGCACTTTCGTTCACCATTCATTACCTCTGCCTCTCACCCACACAGATATCTGATCTTGTTAATGGGATTGGTACTGAAGAGCCCATGGATACTTTTGCTTCAGTTACCCATCCTGACATCGCTTTTTTATTATTATTTATTCAGTTTCTATAGCTACCGTTCTTAGCCAAATGACTCTGGGTGGCTTACAATTCTAAAACAATAAAACAGTTAAAACCATTAAAAGCAACAAAACTATCAAAAAAAAATACAACAGGCAAGGTGGTTAACCAATTAACAAAAAAGCCCAAAAATAAGGCCCTTGATGCTGGTTTACCACAAAAAGTTGCTGAAAAATTGTACCATGCAGGGCTAGTTACTCAGAATGATTTAGATGAAAGATCTAGTGGAGCTTTAAAAGAATTTAATGAAGAAGGTGCACTGGCAATGCTTCAGCAATTTAAAGCCAGTGCTCTCTCTCATGTTCTGAACAAAAGTGCCTTTTATGTGAGCGTCATGAAAACATATAGACAGAAAAACAAGGGACCAAAGTGATAACTTCCAGTAAAGGCCAGATGAGACAAAAAATTGGGCACTTCTGTAAAGAACAGGTTATATCCAGTAGATTGGGTTATATCCTACTGGACAGAGGAAGTATGGTGGTCCTCCAACAGAGTGTGTCTATTCAAGACAGCAGCCTTCTGTTGGTACTGAGATATTTGTAGATAAAATTCCAAGGGACTTTTTTGAGAATGAACTTGTTCCATTATTTGGGAGAAAAATGGATCTATTTGGGTCATCATTTTAATGATGGATCCCTTGACAGGTCTAAATAGAGGCTATGCTTTTGTCACTTTGTAACAAAGGCACAGCTCAGGAAGCTGTTAAACATGCTAACAATCATGACATTTGTTCTGGAAAATACATTGGAACATATATCTTTCTGCCTATAATAGGCTCTTTGTTGTCTGTATTCCTAAGAGCAAAACCAAGGAACAAATTGCAGAAAAAATTAGCAAAGTAAGAGAGGGTCAATGTAATATTGTATCACCAACCTGATGACAAGAAAAAGAACAGAGCTTTTGTTTCCTTGAATATGAAAATCACAAAGCAGCAGCTCAAGCCAGGCATAAGTTAAGGAGAGGAAAAGTAAAAGTTTAGGGTAATGTTGTTACAGTTGAACGAGCTGACTGCATAGAACAGTGATGGCTAACCTTTTTGCCGTCACGTGCCAAAAATGGGAAGAGTGTGGGTGGGTCTCGCGCACGCGTGCCCACATCCATAATTTAAGGTGCCCTGACCCCAGCCATTTCCGGCCTCCGGAGGGCCTCCAGGGGGTAGGGAAGGCCGTTTTCACCCTCCCCAGACTCCTAGAAAGCCTCTGGAGCCTGGGGAGAGCAAAAAACTGGCCTTCCCCACCGCCCCAGGAGGCCGTCCAGAGGCTGGAAATAGCCTATTTCCCGACTTTCAGTGGGCCGGAAGGCCCAAAAATCAGCTGGCCGATCCGTGCATACACGCTGCAGCTGAGCTAGGACAATGCTCATGTGCCTACCCGTGCCATAGGTTCGGCATCACTGGCATAGAAGATCCAGATTCTGAAGTGATGGCAAAGGAGAAAGTGTTATTTGTGTGGGTTCTTGCAAATCCAGTCCCAAAAGAAGTACTAGAAAAGGCTTTTAGTAGGTAGGCACTTCTGTAAAAATCTTTTTATTATGCTTTTATTCATTTTGGTGAGTGTGATGGTATTCTAAAAGGGAGGCAGGAATAGCAAAGATTTAGAATATAGAATAGAATATTCTTAATTGGCCAAGCGTTTTTGTCTATTTGTCTCCGTTGCATTACTTCTCAGTATACATACAAGCAGCAAAGTGATAAATCATAAATCAAAAGATACAATCATAAATCATAAGATACAATCAACAAAGTGATAATCATAATATACCAATAGGAGTAGGTAATAGGAAGAGTGAGAAGGATAATAGAAGTACAATCTGGATACATGTTTATATATCCTTAGGCATAGACAGTGCTGTGGAAATTGTATGTTTAGCAGAGTGATGGCATGGGATGGGGGAGGGAACTGTCTTTGTATCTAGTTTTGGCATGCAATGCCCTGTAGTGGTATCCTAAAGGGATGAGTTGAAACAGTTTATGTCCATGATGTGAGGAGTCTGTAGATATTTTCTTAGTCCTCTTTCTGGCTGGTGCAGTATAAAAGTCCTCAATGGAAGACAGGCTGGTTGCAATTGCTTTTTTCTGCAATCCTTACTATCCATTGAAGATTGTGCCTATCCTGTTTAGTTGCTGCATCAAATCAGACAGTTATGTTAAGTACAAATGACAGACTCAATAATTTCTCTGTAGAACTGTATCAGCAGTTGCTTGGGCAGTCTGAGCATCTTGAGTTGATGCAGGAAGAATACATTCTTCGTTATGCTTTTTAAATGACAGTTATAATGTTAGGTGTCCATTTCAAGTCATGGGATATTATAGAACCACAAACTTGATGGTCTCTACTGTTGATACTGTGTTACCTATTATTGTAAGAGTTGATAGAAATAGGAGTGTTCCTCCTATTCTACCATCTCTTACAATAATTATAATACTGCCTCTTAAGATAATCTACATCTATTCTACCACCTCTCCTATAAGGATAAAGTAGTGAAATTGTGTCCACAAACCCACCAGTTTAAAATAGGAAAGAACAAAAAGCAGAGACAAGCAGCTAAAAATCAAATGTATGAATATTAGTACTACTATGGCTCTTTACATATGCCCCCACTAACAAGAGATAGACCTGACTATGGCTATCCTCCTGACTACAATCATTATGATGATAATGATGATGATAATGATTACTGTAACTATTGTGGTGGATGTGAAGATCCTTACTATGGTTATGAAAAAGTTTAAGTAGGAGCTAGAAGAAGGAATGGTATAAAGAATGCTACTTTTTCTAGAAGTCAGGGGCTCCAAGTCACCATAGCAGAACTGATTATGCACAAAGAGTTGTCCTGGATCAGCAAGAGATGTTGTGGTGCCCACCAACAGAGAAGCTGCAGGCAAGGAAAAGGAATTGAGGCTGATCCTGATCTGTACTGACTTGCTAAGTGGGAATACCCCAGAAGCTGGCAGTGGAGTAATGATAAAGAAATTAAGTCATTTGGCTACATTGGAGCAAATTATTTTTAAAAGATTCTTCCTGTAAAGATCTTGAAATTAAATATGGGACACTTAGACTTTCATACAAATTTCTAATAGTTTCTCTGCAGTGCAAATTATAATTCTGAAGCTAATATTTTCCCAGTATGTTCAACATGATTTCTCCATAGCATGGCCTCCTAATAATTGTTTTGAACTTTTTTCAAAAAAAGACTTAATGATTCTTCCATAATTAGCTCTATTTGAATGAAAATTCTGCCCCATAACCTGCATAAATATCTGTCTACTTGTGACTTCAATATAGAGCCAGTTTTTCAACCTAGTCAAATATTCTTCATTACAGTAGAATGTGTTATAAAATCTTTCCTTGTCCTTTAAGTGGCATCTAACCTTTTACCATAGCAATCCTTGATTTGTAGAAATATAAATACCCTTTGACATAACTGTTCTGATGTTACAATGGAACCTCTGATATTTTTGTCTGTATATGTAACATTAGAACAGATTTGCTAATGGTGTCATGAGACTTAAAATCTCTTACCATCAAACTTGTAATTTCTTAGTGTAAATTTGCCTTTGGCTATACAAAGATATTTGTTGGTTTACAAAACAGATGGTCTATCATAGAGATTTATCTCAAAAATTGTTTAAATCTCAGAATAAAACCAAGAATATAAAAGCCATTAAAAAGTATAATACACATTATAATATAATAAATAGCATATTCATGTCAAGCTAGACTTTGCTTTGCAAGCCAGATCCATTACAATGCTTTTTGTTGCTGGGTATGAAGAAAAATACTTCATAATTAAATAGACTGGCTCATTAATAGCATGATGCAACTTTTATAGATTTTGCACAGGTTTTCTTCAAGAGATCCATCCAGGTATAATGCAATCCTCCCCAAATAATACTTAATATTATTTTTAATATTATGTAATAATATTTTCTATTTAGTATGGGAAGATCAAAAACTGTGAAATCGCTAGGTAAATGAAAAGGAAATTGTGCAGAATCAAGCCTAGGGCTCTATCCCTATTTACTTTTCCCCAGGGTATAATCATTAATGACAGCACTTCTTTCCATCCTTATTCTTAGCTCACGAGTGAAACAGACTTAGGCAGTCGTTAGCTGTACTGGCATAAAAGTAGCATTTTTCTGCATATTTCAACTGTCTCAAGGGTTTGAAATCAGTTACAGGTTAACTATTCACCTTAAAGGTAACACCAACAATCAGTGATGTGATCAGAAGTTTGCTGTGGGAATACAAGATAAAACTCTTCCTGCTGGTCAGACAGCCTCTACCACAGTTATTTCAATTTCAGCCTTTACCATCTCTGTTACGTATTGAATATGTACAGTTGTATTAAGCCCTGCTAAAGTGAAACTAACCTTTAGATGACCGTAACTGTTTTGGAGGGAAACTTAGAACATTCATATTTGGGCAGGCTTTTTCAAGTATTATGATTGGTTGAGACCCTGTGGGCCCACAGTATAAATTACAGGAATCGGCCTGTTGTTAAAACAATTTCAGTTGAGTCAATAAATGCTGTTGTATCTATGCTGTCCGTTCTTGCCTACCGCATTCCGCAGCATAATAGTGGCAATGAGGATGAGATTCTGTGGAGGAGAGAGCTACTGCTAACCAAGAGAAATCACTGGGTGTCAGACCGGGTAACACTGGATGCACAGATATACTTGAGGGATCCGTCCCCAGGACTCCTAAGTGCAGCTCAGCTCCAACTGCAGTAGTACAGGCATTAACCAGCACCACAGGGGCCTTCTCAAAATGGCTAAACTGGGAAGACTCAACGTTTGAGATTACTCACCCGGAACAGTGAAGCTCATACGTGTCCCGAGTAGACAACTGTCTCAGGGCTAACCAGGTCACAGATGATGGCCTGAAGGCGGCAACCTACTATGTGTCTGTGGACAAGCCACGTTTGATATCGCTGAAAACTTAATAGCACCGGCAAGCGTAGAGACAGTGGCCTACTCAGACCTCAAGAAACAATTAAGCAAGCATTTTGAGCCTAAACTCTCGGTCATCTCCTGGCACCATGCATTCAAGCAACATGAACAGAGATCTGGGGAATCCACAGCACAGTTTGTGGCAGCCAAGCTTCGTGCCAATGTGAGTTCCCTGATTTGGAAGACTGTCTCAGAGACAAATTACAGGAATTTGCCTGTTGTTAAAACAATTCCAGTTGAGTCAATAAATGCTGTTGTATCTATGCTGTCTGTTCTTGCCTACTGCAGCCCACAACATAATAATCTCCATGTGCACTTTATATCCAAAGTTCTTTTCATAACCATAACCCTCCCCTTTCTATTTTTGACATCAAAACGTGGATCAGGGCTGGTTTTCTTAGTTGCTTTCAATACAAATGCCAATGAACTCCTTTTCATCTCCTTGCTCGGATCAGAACAAGTGCTTGTAGCTCTTCCTGGTGCTTGTAGCTCTTCCTTGAGGGAAAAATTACTGAGAGATTATTGCCCCACTCCAGAGTGCAGAGTGCCAAGCTATCTCCCAGGCCATTTTATATCGCTACTAAGATTTAGGTTTATCTACAAATGGTGGAAGTGTCACAATTGATCTCCAATCAACAGTTGGATGGTTGATGACATAATCAACTTAATCTTCACAAGACAGAAATTATGCTCAAAACTTGTTGCAATTGGGATTGAATCTAACCAGACATATAACTGCTCATGGACAACTATACGTAAAAGGTCCAGTTTGTAGCTTGAGTAGAATCTCAGCTGAAATAGGAAATTTAGTATCCTCCAAAAGTTGGCCCCCTCTAGTTTAAACAGAGTCATGAAAATATAATTCATATTCCTAATTAAATCTAAACATAACTTGTGAAAATATACTAGTACGCCAATTAAAATTGTGCAATTCATATTGGTTTTCAAGCTGATTATTATCTTAAAAGATAGAGGGTGAAAAAAAATGGGACACCTAGATTTTCTTGTTGCAGGGTAAGGCCTGATCACTCAAAGATGGGGAGGGAGAGCCCCCTAGCTGTAATTCAAAGGGATGTCCTCCTGTTATAATGAAAGAAATCAGGCAAGTGAAGGGAACATTATCACTGTCAGGTTTCTGATTGCTGTATGTGCTTCTTGTGAAGTGTATGACAGAACAGCATGGACAAGTTCCTTTTTCAAAGAATAATAAAAAGAAATTAATATGTGTGTTAAAAAGTTTGAAAAAACATAAAGGCAGGGCTGCAAAATTACTAGAACATCTAAAATAAAGTTGGTAATAATATTAAAACACATC
>JANHFK010005916.1:13718-28843 GCA_036250565.1 Sibynophis collaris
TGTATGCAGCTTTATTCCTCTTTAGCATTCATCTCCATTGTTTTGTGATGCATTTTCTGCCTCTCTAGGATTTACCTCTATTTGCTCCTGTGAGGCACTTCCTGTTCTTTTTGTATATATGTTTTTTTATTCTCAATGACTTGTGTAGCGTTTTAACTGCATTTTGATTAAAACTATTTGAAACACCTGCAGCCTCCTGGGACCAAAAATGGGCCGCCGGGGGGAGTGCCACTCTCTCCCATGCTCCCCCCACGCATGCATGCGTGACACACACACCCCGGCGCATCTGTATGCATCTCCTGCGTATGCCCTGCACCCCATCTCGAAAATCAGCTGGCCAGCAGGGGGCATGAATGCATGGTGGAGCTGAGCTGGGTGACAGCTCACTTGCCCACAGAGAGGTCTCTGGGTGCCCGTGCCATAGGTTCACCATCATGGGTATAGGGTCTCCTGCTTGAACAGAGGTTTGGACTAGAAGACCTCCAAGGTCCCTTCCAACTCTGTTATGCTGGTATTGATACTGAAATTTGCATTCTACATTTTACATACTTTCAATCTTTCATGACATATCAGCTTAAGGACAAAATACCATTTAAAGACTGAGGGAAAAGAATATTTCAGATAGCCACATTTGTGGGTTGAAATGAGATGAAAGCAATATCATTAATAATACTATATTTTTCCTTGGAATCAGATTTGTATCCCAGTGACTACATGGGTTAAGTCCATTCAGGTTTCTAGAGGGTATTTTCAGAAGTGGTTTGTGACATATGTCTGGAAAAAAGTTGCCAGAATATATTTGTGTCATATTTACACACAAACAGCTGCTCAAATAAACGAGCCAGAACCCTATTGATAAATGCCCACCTCTTACATAAACTCTGCCTTTACGGGGAGACTTTCAAGTAAATTACATTTGCTCATCCTTTCCTTTCCCCATGACAGGGGAAATACCTCCGAGTAAAACCTGGATTACTTGTGCAGTAAGCAGATTTTCTTGACCTCTCCATCAGGAAAGGGAATGGGTACAAATACCTCAGTGATGCACAGTCTTAGTAATCCTGGAAATACGTTGTGCCAAGATGCCAAAGGCATGAACTACCTGGGAAAAGCAGAAACCAAATCCTCAGTAATTGCCATGGGATAATGGGGTACCAGGAGGCATCAATTCTGGACCAGTGTTATTAGGAGCTTGTTCAAGGAGTATCTTCACAATACTCAGATATTCGAGTCATCCTTTCCTTTTATTTTATGGAAAGAGAATCCAGGGAAAACAGGAGATAGCTTGAACTATAACCCTGATTGTCCTGGAATGCCAGAAAAAGTAATATTCCACCTCCCTCAGTTATACCTACCTCAGATTCTGTTTCTTTACATTACAATTAATGACAAAAATAGCAAAGAAGGGACTTTTTACCATTTGTGGTGGACATATGATAAAGCAAAGAAATTTTGGAATAAGGTTCATATTATAATACAGAAAATTCTTAAAATGAAAATAAAAATGAAAGCAGAAAGTTTTCTTTTGGATTTAATTGAAAAAGACTTAGAGAAAAAATGTATAACTTGACAGCAGCACGATTACATACACAAAAATGGAAGGACACTTCAATTCCCACTATGGACGAATGGCTACAGAAGCTGATGGAGTTAGCAGAAATGGCTAAATTGACCAATTTGATTAAAAAACAAAATATACGTTTCCACATAGAGACAGCTTTTGAACTTTGTGCTTGAGGTGGGAAAAAAATGAAACTCTGATTTTGGGTTTTACCAGTTAGATTGATATGTTTTTATAGAAATGACTAGTTTATATTATTATGTAAAATCAATAAGTTATTGTTTGACGTGAATTTTTTTTTAATGCAACAGAGGGAGTGAGAAATCAATGTTTCTTTTTTCTTTTTCCCAGTTTCTCCTCACTTTTCTTTCCTCCTTCTTCCTCCCCCCCCTCATATCTTCCTATTTACTTTTGTATTTTAATCTCATAATCTAATAAAATGTTAAACTGGAAAAAGACATATCTAATGCAAGATCCGTTAAAGCAACGTATTTCTTATTTTGCAATTGTTCAACATTTCACAACAATAATAACAGTCCTACGGGCCCTATAAATATAGGCTGTGATCCATTCCAGAACTAATATCACATCCCAAACAGCCTTGAGATGCAGATCTATTACCTTTTATTGGGAATTGCCCTTCTTGCCTATTTACCTTTGCCAGGTAAGATATGCATTACATCAAGAATTTCTTTTCTAATGAAATCAGAGCAGTGATGATTCTTTTGTATAACTGCATAAAGTACAGGGAAGATAAATATAAGTTGCTTGAAGAATAGGCCTTGGGAATTTGTTGCTCAGGTTCTTACCCATAAATTTAGCAACAATTCTCAGTTCTTACCTTTCCTGGGGGAAAAAACAACAGTTCGATGCAGTGTGTACTGTTTTCATTTTTAGTTGTGAAACTAAGAAAAGGAGGCAGAAATGAGGAGTTTGGGGTGGACATTACAAGCAAATAAAGGATTAGCAAAGCTTTATTTCCAGTCCTTTCTTCATGTACCAAAAAAGGAATATATTTGTAGCTCAAGGTTGAAATGATACTCCCACCCCTCTCTTTCTTCGTGTTTATTTATATTCATAAACAGACATACTTGCCCAGGTTGTGTTTTGAAGCAGATGCTCATTAAATCACTTGGCTTTTGTATTGTCCTATCTGATTAACCCAAGATGAGTTAAATAAATCGATTTTTATTTTGGATATCAGCTGGTTTTCCCTGGTTCTCCCAATGCAATAATACAATGGCTTCCAACCTTTTGAGCACCAGGGACCGGTTCCATGGAGAGAGATTTTTCTGTGGACCAGAGGAGGCATGGTTTTGTGTGCTGCCTATATCCTGCAGTTGGGTCTTCGCTTGTTTGCATGGCCTAGTTTCTGACCGGTGCCAGTCCACAAACCAGAGATTGGGGACCCCTGCAGTAATAGGCAGATACACATAAGAGTCAATTGAAGAATGCCCCAGCTATCAGTGTTGACTGTATTGTGTATTTTTTGTGCTACCATAGATTATCAGCATATGCATGTAGATACATTTAAAACAGCATAGACTGCAGGCAGATCAATAAGGAAAGATGAATTGCTTCCTGATCTGAAAGGGGGGAAATTACCAATATCGGGAGGAGACATCCTGATATTCTTTTCAGCTGAGCCCATTTTTTATATATATCAGGTGCCACACAAAATTTGAGAGAATGCAGGAATAAAGGTGGAAATTGCTACTCTTGGCGCTGCCCTTCAGGCACCTATCGGGTTGGAGTTTGTGAACGTGGAGATCCATGCTGTAGAAAGTAAGTCTAAATATCATACTTGGGGAAAAAAATCTCTGGCCATGAATGGATGGAGACTGGGACCTTGTTATTTGCACTTGGGGAAGTTTCCATTGTTATAACTGGGAGCCACTTTTTCAGTGCAAACAAGGGATGGTAGGTAAATACAAGTTGTAGATGTCAGAGAAGAAAATGCTTAGTCTTCCCGTGCAATTTCAACATAGTCCTATTAGAATCAGGCTAAGATGCTTGTTCTGTATTTCAGGTTTTTTTATTTACATAATTTCTAACTTGGGGAATAGCAATTCACTAAGCCTTGTTCTTCATATGCATAATAACACAATGGTAGTGTGTTAGACAAGAAACAAGGCTTTTAAAAGAAAATATATCCAATATTTTTTACAGGATCAACTGAACTGAAACATCTTAACCTGAAACTCACCTGTCAGGTATGTTGACTGAATAGAAATGAGCATCCCAAGGTCCACCATTTAAGCTCACATTCACTAGGAGTTCAGTGTAATTCTTTAACATTTTGCAAACAGTTAATGCCATCAAGATCCTTCCGAATTATGAATATATTATACAATTGTAACATGTTAATTTCATCATCTTTTTGTAGGAGATGATGCAGTTACTGCTGCTTTTTCCAGGATTGAGAAATTGGACCAAAGAATACTGTTACCTCTTGCTTCTTGCAATTCTGATTCCTTTAATGCTCATCCAAACCGCTCTTCATCAAGCTTCAGAGCACCTTTTCTGCCAAAGTCAAATTTAACAGAGATGCTGAAAAATCTTAACTTTTGCCGCTTTTGAATACAAGCAAACTTGCAGTGAACGTGTGCTGGTTATTTATTTAAATGGCTTTCAAAAGTGTGTTTGAGGGTTTGGGTTGTGTGGGAAGGGAAGGGATTAGATTACATAAGATAATAATACTTGCGGGACTATCTGTCTGTTATTTTATCTACCCTATCAGTTAAGTATAATACAACATCAAAAATTATAAGAAACATTAGAAAATTAATTTTATGCATTACCTAAAAGGGAGAACATTTCCATTCTCTAATTCTACCCTTAACACTGTAGCCATTTTGGAAAGGAGCTTTCAGTCTTCTCTTTCACATAAGATGTTCTCCTTCATGTCCATTCTTCTTTTTTTCCACATAAATCTACTCTCACTATACATTTCCCCACCACTACATTGATGCATTATCCATGCATTCTTAAATCTGGAAAAAAGTGGCCTGAAATTAGCTGTTTCCATTTCCCAATTTTAGTCATCCTTTATTGCCTTTTCTCCTACTCTCAGCACCCATGTGTCTAAACTGCAAAAGAAAAACAGGAGGCACAGAGGGTAGTAGAAAAAATGTTATTTATTTAAGTATTTTTGTGTGTGTGTGGCTACCCAGCTCACTCACATTGACTTCTGGTGGCTTAAAAGGATAAAAGACAAAATACAAAAGCAATAAAAAGCAATAATCTCATACACGCACCCCCTGTGACAGCCAAGAAATAAGCTATTTGATAGGCTCCATTCCATTCTGGGGTCTTCAGGCCTGTTGGTAAAATCAAGGACCTTGAGAAGGTGGGTCAATCTTATCTCCATGGGAATGATGTTCCACAGAGAGAGCACTACCTTAGAAAAGGCCCCTTTTCTTAGTCCAACTAGGTGGACCTCCTTGGGAGAGGGGGCTCATAACACTCCCTGCCTTCCTGATCTAGTGGTTCTGGTAGATGTGACTGTGAAAGACATTTCAAATAATATCAGTAATTCAATTATGTCCTGAATCAGATGATCAAAAAACCCTGGCCAGGGCATCCTGGGATCTTACCTGCACCATTCTTCTAACCCCAATGACCAGAAGTTTTGCTCAATAGTTGCAAGAGGAAATCAGTCTGGAAGCTATTGTTTTGGACAATGAGGCTCTTATCAGGGAGGGATATACTGACTTGGAGTTCCCGAAATCCCTGAAGAGCTAGCCTATCCAACAATGAGAACAATGCTTCACAATCTGCTCTCACACTGGCCAACTTGATAGAACTTTAGGCATCACAGGGTTTGATTGATATTGAATTCTGTTCTAATTAACTATTCTAGAGATTTGACAAATAGAAATATCAGAACCTTAATAGCAATAGCAATAGCACTTAGATTTATATATCAATTCATGGTGCTTTACAGAACTCTCTGAGCAGTTTACAACATAAGCATATTGTCCCCAACAATCTGGGTTCTCATTTTACCAACCTCAGAAGGAGGGAAGGATGTGTCAACCTTGACTGGTCAGGATCAAACTCCTGGCAGTGGGCAAACCTGCATTCTAACCACTGCACCACTACACATTCCTAAGATTAAATGCAGATTAAATGCAGATTAAAACTAATCAAAATATTTGGACAAGAAAGTAGATCTACATAAATCATGCTACAACTTATTCAAGCTTCAACATTATCAGCAACTGCACAGAATAAAAATATTTCTCCCAGAAAGGGATTGATTGATTTATATGTGCCATCATGTCATTTTGGACTCCTAGAAACCACATAGATAATTCTATCCCTAACCTGGTCTTTGAGGTCTCCCAAGCATGAGACAGCTGAAGTCTATTAAAGGTGGTCCTGATTCTTCCTCAGTTTAGAAATCAAAAGAGAAAATTCAGAAACAGACCCCCAAATGCACACCTGCTCATTTCAGAGAAGCTGAGTGATAATTTAAAAAAACACCATCTCTGCAGAGGTAAGATTTAAAATGGACGGGGAGAAAATAGATGAAGGATAATTTCACCAAGGAAGTAGACCAGCAAGTAGATGATATCTCCAGAAAGTGTGTACGAAGCACAAAAATATACTTGAAAGGAAAGCTAAAAACAATGAAAAGCTTTTGGTGATATCAATAGCAAATAGAAGAAGGAAGAGATGAGCCTGCTGTTAGAACATTGTATGTTAACAGTGTTAAACATTTACAGTAGAAGGCTACAAATACACAGTTGCTTTTCTCCCATTGTTGTTTTCATATATTAGAAGAGAAGCAATTACACAATTACTTTCAGACAGTTTAATTGTTGTTTTCTCCTTTGCATTCAGTGTAAGATCTCTCAGAAAATAATATTTTTAACTTAGACCTGTGCAATTCTATAAAGAAAAATCCTGTTCATTTTACCAACGCATAGATTATTTTCCATTATCTTCCATTATAAAATCAATGCTTCTCCAAGTGATATGCATTTCCATTCAAAGTATTGTCAATTATAATGTTGCCACAAACATTGTTTACATTCCTGTATTTGTTTTGTTGTCCAAAGGTAAAAGTGAGAGGTTAAAGTTTGTTAACTTCACCTGGCACTTCCATAGGAACTGATATTTCCAATACTTCTAAATTTAATGTTTTCAAGCCTATAAGATAGGTTTTCCTGTTTCATACCTTCAGTGGTTCAAGGCAGATGACACAGATGTACTACTGTTAAACCACAAACCACTAACTGTTTTAAAGTCTTACTTAAGAAAAACTAGGAAAAAGAACACTTGCATTATGGAGAGAGGCAGTTGTTGAATGTGGTCACCAGTCACATTGCCATCATTGAACAATATTGGCCAGGAAAAGAAAAACTGTTTCAACAATTACAACACATGGATATATGGATTTCCTATCCAGCATCCTTTGATGAGGATTGCTTTAGCCTGCTCATAAACCATGGCCAACATCTTAGGAAAATATACGGATTCAGGATTGTTCACTTCTTAAGAAGGATGCATATACCCACACATCACTTCTACTTGGACAATGTCTTATTACAAAGTACGTTGTTTTCAATTACAAAAGATTACCAATCACCTTTTAATTTAGTGTCTCTATCTTATATCTGCTATTTCTAGAGTACTTCTAAGTTCCATATTTTTTCATAATTTATCTTTGTTGCAACTTCTCCTTTACTATTCTTCCTAAGGTCTAGCTAGAATGATTATATTCCTTATTATTTCATAATTTCATTATTCTTTCAAATCGTATAATTGCAGTTCCATGTTAACACCATCTGTTCTGATCCCAGCCCTGCACTCTACCTACTATTTCTTCCCTGGCTAAATTATTTCTGGTAGGTCTCAGTTGATTCAGGTAACATAGGGACTGGTTACTTGAGCTACTGCCTGTCTCCCATAGTATCTACCAGGCTGATTTGATCTGGCCAGATCGGTGCAGTCCTGATTCCATCAATTAGACACTGCCACCTATTGGGGTCACAGAAGCACTTCTTCTTTGGAGCAGCATATAACAATTACTGGTAGTTAACAATTTGTAAATCACCTAGAGTCATTGGAAGTTGGGCAGCATATAATCTTACCATTGCATTGAAACTGCTGCAGGTGTTATTTGCATAGCCATATATGTCTCTTAAGGGATATATAAGAGACATAGGCTACTACTGCTGAGATGTAGGTCCCTTACATGCCTTCAACATGTGAAACTAGTAAAAACCCACTACTGAGCGACCAATACAAAAGCAATACAAGGCAATAATATCATGCACAACCAACAAATATCATGCACAACCAACAAATAAGCTATTTGATAGACTCCATTCCACTCTGGGGTCTTCAGGCCTGTTGGTAAAATCAGTCTTCAGGACCTTGAGAAGGTGGGTCAAAGTGGGACTCAATCTTATCTCCATGGGAATGATGTTCCACAGGGAGAGAGCTCCCTTAGAGAAGGCCCTTTTTCTTAGTCCAACAAGATGGACCTCCTTAGGAGAAGGGACTGATAAGACTCCCTGCCTTCCTGATCTAGTGGTTCTGGTAGATGTGACTGTGAAAGACATTTCAAATAATATCAGTAATTCAATTATGTCCTGAATCAGATGATCAAAACACCCTGGCCAGGGCAGCCTGAGATCTTACCTGCACCATTCTCCTGACCCCAATGACCAGACGTTTTGTTCAATAGATACAAGAGGAAATCAACCTGGAAGCTATTGTTTTGGACAATGAGGAGATTGAAGCGCTAGCCTATCCAACAATGAGAACAATGCTCCAAAGTCTGCCCGCACATTGGCCAACCTGAAAGAAATTTAGGCAGCACAGGGTTTGATTGATATTGAATTCTGTTCTAATTAACTATTCTAGAAATTTGACAAATAGAAATATCAGAACCTTAATAGCAATAGCACTTAGATTTATATATCACATCATGGTGCTTTACAGGACTCTCTGAGCAGTTTACAACATAAGGATATTGTCCCCAACAATCTCATTTTACCAACCTCAGAAGGATGGAAGGATGAGTCAACCTTGACTAGTCAGGATCAAACTCCTGGCAGTGGGTAGAGTTAGCGTGCAACCATGCATTCTAACCACTGCACCACTACGCATTGATTAGAATGCAGATTAAAACTAATCTAACTGCAGATTAAATGCAGATAAAATATCAGGAAACTGGACAGATTTTTCCCCCAATGGGGACTTCTCCTTTCCTGATTCCAGGAGAGATGTTCCTTTTTCTTTTTCTCATTTTAAGACTTTAACTTTCAACTTTTATTTTCCTCAGAATTCAGCACTGACAATTTAATTTCCTTAATTTGGAAAAGAGTTGTCTGCTTTCAGTTTTTACACTGAGGAGATCCTGTTCTTTCTCTTTGTTGTCACTGCACATTAGGATTCCATCCAAATGAATTATGGATCTTTAAATAAGTATTGAGTGACCCGGTGATATAAATGTGGCTGTGGCAAAAGATATGGAGTTGTCAATGGTGATAGCAAAGTGGGACATAGCATATACACAAAAGAAATTTTGAATGATTATGTCCAAATTCTGGAGAGGCTTGACTGATTAACTTAGTTACCTATCACAAGAAAGAAATACCATGACAGATCAGCTACAGCTAACCAGTGGAACAGATGAAACAGCATTCCATTGATTATTTATCCAATAAGTACATAAAGATGAGAGTTAAATATCAGACTTTGAACAACATCTTCTTCTGAAATGACAAGGCACATCCAGGAGGACACCTGAAGGACAGGTCTCATTGGGTTGTAGAATGCAGAATCCACCCATTGAGGCACAAGTAAGTAGAATGGCTTCTATAAATTGGTCTTCTGTAAAAATAAAATGTTTATCAAAGCTCTGAAATCTTCTCTTCACATTATCTTTTCAGCATTATTACTACACAAGCAATTCATTCATTAGGCAAGTTGGTGCAGCATACATATAACACCAAAGGGCTTGAGCTGTATGGCTGAGCTGGGAATCGTGCAATACAGGTAGTCTTTGACTTACAGCAGTTCATTTAGTGACCGTTCAAAGTTACAACGGTGCTAAAAAAAGGACTTACAACTGTTTGCCACGCTTACAACCATTGCAACATCCAATGGTCACATGATCAAAATGGATAATTGACATTATAATCATGATGGCCACAATGTTGTGGGGTCATGTGATTATCTTTTGCGACCTTCTGAGAAGCAAAGTCAATGGGGAAGCCAGATTCACTTAACAACCCTGGTGCTGACTTAACAACTGCAATGATTCACTTAACAAGAAAGGCTGTGATTGCAAAGATTCACTTAACAAGAAAGGCAAGAAAGATTGTAAAAAGGAGTGAAATTCACTTAACAACTGTCTTGCTTAACAACAGACATTTGGGGCTTAATTCTGGTCATAGGTTGAGAACTATCTATATAGACATGTGTCCAATAAAGAAATACCTAGAGCCTTGTAAAATAGCAGGCATATTGATTAAAAAGATAATTTATACAAGCTTTTCTGAAGCCAGAAACACTGAGGCCAGGGTATTTTGCTTTCACCTAAAGTACTGTGGGAGAAACAGGCTGACGAAAATGTATATAGTGCAGTAGTGGCTAGCTATCAACAGTCCTGGGATTCCTTTCAAACCATACTTGTACTTTGACTTCCCAGCCTCACATATGATAAATGTGATAATGAAATAGCATGCACCAAGATAAAGGGGATTATCTGAGCAGATTAATTTTTCTTACAAAAATAAAATCCAAGCCCAATTTTTTAGGGAGACAGATGGCTAGCAGAGTATATCACCTAGCAGAATATCAATGGATATCAATGCATATCAATAAATAACAATGGAGAAGCTTCTCTGAAAGTTTTTTGTGTCAATATGCTATTATTCTTTACAAACTAGGCAAATACAAATTCATTTTTTAAATATGTGTTTTTCTTTCTATTATACGGTTATAAGGTTTTTTTCTCATGCTTTGACATAATGAAGGTTTAGTTTAACAGCAAATAAAACGTATAGAAAACATTAG
Source organism: Sibynophis collaris (assembly GCA_036250565.1). Classification (NCBI taxonomy): domain Eukaryota; kingdom Metazoa; phylum Chordata; class Lepidosauria; order Squamata; family Sibynophiidae; genus Sibynophis; species Sibynophis collaris. Next base: position 24,319 of record JANHFK010005916.1, read on the forward strand.
GTGTAGAAATATGATTATATATAGGTGAGCATAAAAGTACAATAAAACATGCAAGCTGAACATTTCTCCAACTCATTCCTTTACCTCTAATATATGAGCCAATCTACAAAACTGCTTTTCCAAGCTTAAACCCATGCAGAGCTTATGATCTCTTGGAACTAGTGATTGGGCTAAATATTAGTATAGTATTCTCATCAAAATATTCATGACAGCAGTATATTATTGAATCATCACTCACCCTGAGCAGCATGGAAGAAGAAGAAAATTACAGCAATGAAACAGTATAAATTGTTCATAGCTGCAAATTGGCTGCAGTTTCTCTATTCTTGAGGCAAAGAGACAAGAAAAGAGTCTGGGTAAGGGAAAAAAGTGATGTCATCTGAGCATTATTAATTTATGCGATGTGAGTTGCAAGCTGCAGAAATCTCTTAGGTTGAAACCAGAAAATCGTTACTAATACAGTACCAAGGCAGTTTTGGGTTACCGATCACATATTTTTGTACTCCCCCTTACTTCAAAAAGCTGATGACACAATAGTAGTGTGTTGAGAATGGCAAAGATGAGGGATTTTAAAAAATTAAATGGATTTATTAACTTCCCTGTTGTTGTCCTGCCCTGTGACACAACATGTTCCCCTGAGATCCAGATTATACCACCCTACCAGGAAAGTCTTGAAAACTAGTGTCTTTCCCCAGGCCCTGGGCCAGAATAGCAATAGCAATAGCACTTAAATACTGCTTCACAGTGCTTAATAGCCATGTCTAAGTGGTTTACAGAGTCAGCATGTTGCCCCCAATAATCTGTGTCCTCATTTTACCAACCTCAGAAGGATGGAAGGCTGAGTCAACCTTGAGCTGATGAGAATTGATCTGAAGCCTGCAATACTGCATTCTAACCACTCTGCCACCATGGCTCTTGTATGAACCTGTTTCTATTGTATGTTACAGGTGCAGTTTCTCTCCAGTCCATTCTGTTTTTATTGAAATTTAATCTATATTGTGATGTTCTTTTGTAAATCACCAAGAATTGCTTGGTAAATGGACAATCTTAAGATATATTTAATTTTAAATAAATAAAAACAATATATAGAAATAGCAAGAAAATATAGTTTGGAACATCTTGAGAGATTGCACTAAAATAGGAATTGAAACCATGACTTGTAGATTCAGCTTGATTAGGCTTTGTGTTCTACATAAACATACACAATTGTCTCTTCCAGCATAAAATGACATTTTTTCTATAACTATTTTATTTTTTTGTAAGAAATCGCTCAGCTGCAGGAAATGCCAGGAGAACATGTAAGTATTTCTCTCTCCCAATAAGTCCAGGATACCTGAAATGAAGCATATGATGAAATACAGTTGATCACTACCCACCTACTGAAAGTGGTGATATAATATTCCCATCAACACTTACGTGGTAAGAAGGTAAGGCAGGGCTAGACCAAAATGTTTGCATCTGGGACTTCTCTAAAGCAATTTGTGTAAATGCATGAGGGATATCCAAGAAACTGTTAGCATAACAGGAGAGCTGGCTGAAAAAAAGCAAATGCTCAGAAGATTTCATTGTTAAGGATCTCCAACAGGGTACTTCATTCCCTCTTATGCAGCCTAAAAAACAGAGACATAAACAAATGCCCTCTGTTGTTTTTAAAATAACCAGATACATCAAAAATATTCCAAGGTTCAAACTGAAACCACACTGTCCAGAGTACCTTCTTTTAAAGAGAAAAGAGAAAGAGAGAACATTTTCATCAGACAGGAAATACCTCAGTTCCTGAGGTCTTTCTTGGGGGGGGAAAAACCATCCAGATAAATATCTGTTGTATTGATATTCTTGCAAGAATATTTCTTAAATTAAATATTTCTCTTGTAAAGATTTCTTATCCTTTGTTAGGAACTAATGACTATCCCTTCCCCTTTTCAGTCTCTCACCTGAATGAGACTGAAGAATAAGAACCAGAACTACAAAAAAGAGGTAATGCATACTTGTCTCAAGATTAAAATAAGACCAACTTGGACCTCTGAGATGACTGCTTTATTTATACAGTTCTAAGGATTGCATGATATTAAAACACTGAAATAATAATAGATGTGTATGTCTTTGATTGGTTCTTCTTAATCTCCTTATTGACTCCTAACAAACTCCTCACTAATTCCTAACAAATTGAACAGAGAAAGTTCAATTCTGGAAAAGATTGACAAGAAGAAAATTCTCTTCCCTTTCCAATTGAGGAAACTCAGTATGGAAGGACGTTAGCTGTCACTGTGACAAGCTCCCTGACCACATTCCAGTGATCCATTTCACTGAGAAACAGGAAGGGAACATGGTGCGCAGAAAAACCTGAGTTAGGCGTCAAATAAAACTTAGGCCTTCTACACTTTTCTACCAGAATCTCTTTCTATATATACCAGACATAAAAAGCTCTCTTCACGAACAATACTGTGAAGAAGAGTTCTTTATCCTCTCTAAAATTCATCCTCTTCTCTGAAAGACTTTGGTAGACAGAGTGGAAGGAAACTGACTCACAAGTAACAGCAAAGAAATACTCTCTACATGTAGAAAATCTGCTACAGCTGATTCTTCCTAGATCCTTAAACATTCAGGGTTAGGGGTTGGAAGCAAAAAAGTATTTTTTCAAATGTCAGCAGTTCAAAATCAAGACTGCAGAAGAACAATTTTCTAACATAAAAGATGCAAATCAAGGTGGAAAATGAGGGGTCCTTGATATCCTCTGAACTTGGTCATTTTTATGCAGACGTTTCATTACCTCAACTAGGTAACATTATCACTACTAGTAGGAGTGAATGTCTATGCAGATTCTCAATCACTCATCCAGGTCATGGCTATTCCAAAGGTGTTTTTTCAAAAGGCAACTGGACTTTGAAAAACAACACCCAGTTGCCTTTTGGAAAAAGCACCTTTGGGATAGTAAGGATTGAGTTTTGCTCTTGATTTTTATTCTAGCAGCTTGCCATATCCATGTTCATGGGAGTGGTCTTGGTGGTTCTACTGCTCCAAAGATAGTTGGTTGAGCCATTTACTGTGAACTTGATTGGCAGTTTCCTGAATGGAGTGTTGTTGCTTCTTGATTGATGGTCCATCTTAATCTTGGAGTTAATCTATGCTCATGTGGATGTTGATTGTTGATGGGGAAGTGTTTTGGTCTTTTTGACTTGTTGATTGTCCCTTTGCACAATATGTAGATTATTGCTTTTTGCAGTATTGCTTCTTTTGTAATCTGGTGATCATTTTCCCCACCCTTGTTAATCTTTTCATCTGTCTGCACAGGACCTCTTTCAGTTTCTGCCTGGGCTTGCATGGTCTCTCTGACTCACTGGCCCTTGTTTTCCTTTTCTGCTGCTCATCCATGTATCTTGAGTGAGTGAGACCTGCAGTTTTCATGTTAGCTATAGTTCTTCATTATAATCTCTATTAGCATCTATGAACAGAGCAACTCAAAGGCCAATGGAACATGGTCAGAAACACAAGTAATGATGTCAGGTTCCACCACAAATACCTCTTTTGTATACTTTTGAGTTACTGGGAATGTGTCCTTCTGTCTGTCTTAAAGACATAATGTATTCATGTTAGGGCAAGTAATTCAGGAGAGGATAAAGCATTTCTAAAGGTTCACTCACAATGAGAACATATTAAATATCTTTATCTTTTACATAATGTCCTCACTCCTAAGATGCTTGAGTGATCATAACTGGAATTTATAGGACTTCTCCTGTCCTTGGATATTAAATTACAAAGTCAGAACTTGTTATCAGCACCAGGAAATTGTTTTTATAACTTTGTTTCATTGATGCCAAAGGATATACTATCCCCTACATTGATTCCCCATTTTGATGAGTCCTTTCCTAGAGTGAGGCACTGTGTACACACTGAATATCCTACTTCATCCTAAATCCTATTTCAGGGAGCAGGTCAATATCTTGATAGCAGCAAGACTATATAGACACAAAAATGGAAGGACATGTCAATTCCCACTATGGATGAATGGCTACAGAAGCTGATGGGGTTAGCAGAAATGGCTAAATTCACCAGTTTGATTAAAAAACAGAATATAAGTTTCCACATGGAGACAGCTTTTGAACTTTGTGCTTGAAGTGGGGAAAAAATGAAACTTTAATTTTGTGTTTTAGATTGCTATGTTTTTATAGAAATGTCTAGTTTATATTATTATATAAAATCAATAAGTTGTGGTTTGACGTGAGTTTTTTTTTTTTTACTACAACAGAGGGAGTCAGAAATCGGGGGGCGGAGCCAGCTGTCGAGGGAGAAAGTTGCTTCTTTTGCCTCTCCGTGGTTGAGAGTTGCAAAAAAGCAAAAACCCGAAGATCGGAGGGGAGATTCACACCCAAAGACCCCCTGGAGAGGGGTCGGAAGAAAGGGGCGCTTGGTGGTATACTCTGCGAACGGCGGTGAGGGAGTGTTACCACGGAAAAAGCCCCAGAGAGCAGAGCCGATCGGGCGAAGAAGAAGGCAAACCAGAATGGCGTTTGCAGGGAAATGACAG
>JANHFK010005919.1:52121-67189 GCA_036250565.1 Sibynophis collaris
CCTCGAACCTACAGTAATTGCAGGCATCTGGTGTTAATAACAGGGTGTTTAGACCGCTGCGCTACCGAGGCTCTTTTGGAATCATATGGTGATTTAGGGATGTCTAATTCCTTCCTCAGTGGTAGGCTCCAAATCCTAGCCTTTTTAAACACTAGCACACAGGTGACAAACTCAATCGCATCACGTGATGTCACATGAGGTATCACAACATTTTTTGCCTTTGCGTAACCGGGGTGGGTATGGCCTGCCTGTTATGTATCTGGCCCATGGGCCGCCAGTTTGACACCCCTGCTAGCAGTTAGACTTGAAGTTGGATTTTATTCCAGTGGAGCAGAACTCTACAGAATTTACCTAGCAAGAATTTCCCATATCCTAGCATGGACAATGAGTCATTCTTCTAAGCACATCTCCGGTTTGTCTGCTTTGATTTTTGATCATGCTAGAAGCTCCCAGGGCTTTAAAAAGCCAGGAACCACAATCTGCTCAAGAGGTTATTTGGGCATCAGAAAAACAAAGCATGGCAGCTTCATGTTCCAAGCTGCTACATTGTAGAACAACTGCTACATATTCCTTCATGGCAGGGGAGCAACAGTGGGGACGAATTTCGACACACACACAAAAAAAGAGTGTTTTCTTTGGTTCAGTTTTATGTTTGATTTTTACACAGTAGCTCCTCGTCTATGCATGAGGCCCTTTTAGTTTGTTTGTTGCTATGGTGGTTAATAAAGAAGCATGCAGTTCATTACTCTCCACTCATTTTCATAAATTTCTTTTTGTCAACATGCTGTTAGGATTACCCAGAAAATGGTCAAATGCATGAACAGCCAGGGATATGTCACAGTTCCATTTATGTAAGGGTGATTTTATATCTTCTATATGCTACAGATATAGGAATGAGAGTTCTATTATACTCCAACCCATCTTTCGATACACACTGGAAAGTGAAGCATATATCTAACAGCACAGTGGTGGATTTTAAAAAGAATGAAAGCTCACTGCAGAAAAGCTGGATTCATTATTTTCTACATAACACCCTAAAGGTGAAAGATATTTCAGGATGAAATGATATAGATAACACAGACTGCAATGCAATTAGTTTTATTTAGAAGTAAGCAATGATATTGTTCAGACTCAATGAAGGTTTCCTTTCAGAGGGTTTAGCAGATTACTGCAAAAGGAAAATATTTTAATGAGTCCTGAGTACTGAATTATCATTGAATCTCTTTTGCCTTGTCTATCTTGAGAAAGACACCATATTTTTCTTTTTTGTTTCTGTTTTAAAGTCTCTTCATATAACTATGTTCTTTAGTCTTCTCCTACATCTTCTAGTTCTTTTCAATTTTTTTAAAATCTTGACCAACCTGCACTTCCCTGTGAACTTCTGTACTGCTAATATTCACATTACGATGGTATCTGCAGAGGGATCAAAATAACCAAGTTGATAGATGTGGTATTTCAATCCAAAGCTCTCTTCTTTTCCACACATTTGAGACATCAACACATGTGCAGAAGCGGTGGGACTTGCATCATAATCCCATAAGAATCAACTTCTTTTGACTTCATCCCTTTTGCACAGATGCCACTGTCATTCTATGTTCCTCCAGACATACACTATAGATCAGGGGTGTTAAACTTGCGTCATCATGGCATCATCACGTGATCTATGGGACTTTTTCCCCCTTTGCTAAACCAGGCAGGGCCAACACATGACAAGAACAACAAGATGACACCCTGCTATAGATGATTTCACTCAGATGGGTGGTAACCTCTAGAGCAGGGATAGGCTTGGTTAGTCCATGGATGGAAAGCCTTATGGAAATACCACGGCTTTATATTTTATACTACGGTATACACTGAGAAATTGTAAACACATTCTTATTTTTGTCAAGAAAACTTCATAAACATGTCCTTGAAGTCACCAAGAATCAAGCTCAACTCAAGGAAAACTGGACTTTGCTTTCCAAGAGCCAGTCTAAAAAAGAAGAGAAAGACCACTTATGTGATTCAGCTTCTGAAGTTTTGACTGATTATTCCTTTAGCCCTATGATGTTGGCTCATACATACATCAAAGCTTTATTCTTGCTACAAAAGAATGAAAGGCAAATAACATTGGGATGGGCAGTGAATGCTCTAGGCAAGGGGAGATGATATATGAAATATAAGTAATTCTACTGTTAACTTGTATAGATTTCATGAGTAACAAACATTCTTTGATTTTTGGGGGGGTTCTAGAAACTTCTTTGTGACTGAATAAATTGGGTTTATATCAGACGTGGGTTCCACTTACCTTTGCTATTGGTTCGCAACCTGAGTGCTCTACCACAGTGCTTCTGCACAACGTGAGTGCTCTACCGCTGAGCATCCATGATGACATTTGGGTGGGTGGGCGGACGCTCCTGCCGTCATTACTACTGGTTCTAAGAACTGTAGCGAACCAGTTGGAACCCACCACTGGTTTATATGTGAAGGATTAGAGTGAGACCAAAAGAACAGACATTGGGAAATGGAGGTGGGAATGTCAGTTTCATCACAAACATCAGACATTTGTTAATCAGAAATAAAGCTTATTTGTTTTAGCAGGATTTTGCATTCTGGCTAAATAAGTGAGTAAAACTTTGCCAGGTTTGGGCTTACAACAGAAGAAAAGAGCCAAGCTAATTGTAGCATAGTAAATACATAAATAGACTTGAGATCAATAAATATGTCATTTTCTGTAACAACAACTTTTCCAGGAATGGTGAATTTGTATAGCTATAAAGAGGTATGTCTCTGTAAAACATTGAATTGTTTAGTAATTTAAAGATAAACATTATTGATGGGTATTCATGTGGAAGCTTGTAAAAGAGAAATGGAAGGGAATATGAGCAAAGCGGATTTACAGTTGAGATTACTTTTTAATTATTCTTTAAATAAATATTTAATTGTTTTGCTGTCCTTGCCTTGTTGGATGAATTCAGAGGAAATGCACTTTTTTTCTGTACAAAATAAACGTATAGAATTGAAAGCAAAAAATTTCCCCACCCAGCCCAGTTACCTTCCCAACCATATGCTAAAAATGCATTTCCTTAGGAAAATTACTTGCAAAAACTTATACATCATCAAAATTTTGTGGAAACCTATCAGTTCAATACGACTTTTAAAACTGTTTTCAGTATTTTAGTGTGCAACAACCATCTGTATGATTTTTGTTGCTTATTGTCAGTTTTGCTGTGTGCTGCCTCGGCAGTTTATAGCAGAAAAGATGATAGGATATAAATACTAATAATAAAGAGATGTGAGCTGAGAAATGCATTCAGAGATGCACTATTGCTTTGGTGTGGAATTTTTAAAAAGATTTGAAGCCTGCTGTAGAAAAAGATCAAAGTGAAAAATATTGGACAGATCTGTCCATTTCTAGTTGTAGCTAACATTGAAAAATTTTCAAATGCTTTTACCTTCATTTTATGGTAAATGAAATAATATATGTGCAAAAGAAAAGATGTTAATAATCCTAGTCTAACATTACCTTCCAAGATTATCATGTTATCATGTTGGAATCTACTGAGTTATCCTGCTAACCAATATGGTCTATTGAGTGAAATTCAATATTCAGAAATAATCTCTGAAAAAAGCTTGCAGGGGGATTCTAACTCTCACTGCATTATTTCAATGTCTAAACTAGAAGTGAAAAGTTCAAATTTTATAAGTGATCTAGCTATTAGAACTCTCATTCTATGTGAATGATTTATTAAAAAGCTACTTTAAACTCCACATGTTTTCCATTATTTTACAATTTTCTTTCTTGCATGTTCAGCTGTTTAAAGTTTTACTTAAAAAAAACAAAAGCAGAGCTATGTTCTAGTTCTAAGATACAAAACTGACTTTTTGTAATACCTCAAAAGTCTTAAGTACCACATGATTTGTTTAATGACATGGTGATTCACTTAACAATTGCCGCAACAAGGTCATAAAATCAGGTGTGACTCACTTAATGACCATCTCGCTTAGTGATGGAAGTTCCGATCCCAATGGTGATTATAAGTTGAAAACTACCTGTATATTTCTTGCAACACTTTTGCGTAAAGTAGCAACCTTAGACAAATTCCAATTCAGTCTTTCTTTTTGTGTCTCCTATTATACTTGTCATATTTTTGTAACCCCGAGATAAAGACACCAATATATTCTTCAGATGAATTAGATCTCAGATCCCATCAGCCCATGACCAAGGGATTGTGGGTATTATATTTCAAAATAATGATTGGCACTCTTTTATCTTTTCCTTAATTTTTGTAACTGGATAAATATTCAATACCAAAGTTCTTCAGGAAAACTGCAATAAGCTCCCTTACTAGGGTGAGCAACAAAGATGATTAAGGGACTGGAGACTAAAACATATAAACAATGCTTGCTGGAATTGGGTATGTCTAGTTTAATGAAAAGAAGGACTAGTGGTGACAATTTGGGGGTCCTCCTGGACTTATGGCTCCTGCTTGACAAACAGATGGCAGTGGTGGCTGGGGAGGGCTTTGTACAGATCCATCTTGTGTGGTAATTGCACATTTTCTGGATCAGAAGGCCTTGTTTTTTTATTAATTAATTGATTGATTTTATTTTTATTATGAACTGCCCAGAATTGCTCAAGATCGATGGCCATATAAATATTTAAAATAAATAATAAATTTCCAATAACCATGCTTGGAAAATTGATACACATATTTCTGCTCAAGAGAATTTGCATCACTACCTTATTCTAAAAGAAATAATATTATCCATTTTATAAAACAATGTTTTTTTAATTTTAGTTTCTATTTTATTTTGTTTCACACATCATTTTTCTCTCCTTTTAACGTGGGATAAAAATGTATTTTCAGCAACAAGATAAGAGTATTTTCCTGATTTTAAAACCACTAATTTCTGTAATCTTTCATGGTGATAAGGAATGTCCAATATGTTTTCTTTTGATAAATTATCCAATCAATCAATCAATTCATCTTTATGAAATAAACTCTCGAATTAAACAAGATATAGACTGCCATTTTGTACAGCTTTGAAAGGGGATTAAACAAATTAATGGAGGAGGAGATCATTCTCAATAGCTTCAGGTCTTGATGACTATATATCATCAAGTATATAGTTGTCTGATACTCTCCAGTATCAGAGTTAGGAATGCTTTCAGATCTCAGGGAAGAATATTATAAGGATGCTATTCTCACTCATGTGCAACAAACTTCCATTTTCCCTTCTAGTATTCCACTATGAGAAAAGAATTCTAAACTAAAGGAACTTTTGATCAGATTGAAAACAGTTTTCTTTTAAAAAGACCATGTTTTTTGCAGCTGTCTTTTTCCAAAATGTTTCTTATATGAAAATCAGCTTGGGGAATTGAAACCTCTGCCCAATCATAGGTTCACACCAGCTGGTGTACAGCCAGGCTAGCACATTACTTAATTTTAACAATGAATAGTTTGTCAGTTTCTAAGGGCTAGAAATTCATCCCATCAGCTTAAATTATCTGTTTTCCTGATGAACTAAGTAAGCCGTAATGGAATCTCAGCAGTTCCTCATCCTGCCTTACAGAAGAGATGATTTCAGCAGGGTTCAAAGCTTGAGCTCTCCGTGCTAGTAGGAGATCAGCATAATGCAGACTGGCAAAGAGTTAATGCCCAAGGGCAGGATTGCAATTGTACCAATCTTTTATGAAGCTTATCCTTTCTTCTATTTAATAGACAATACCTGGTTTCTTTTGGTCAATATGTTACTAAGCTCTTTCTGTTTTGGACTGTGGTGAAAAAGAAGGGAAATAATGATAAAGCAATGAGAAGAAAATACAAAAAGCAGGGATTTATGTATTTAGTTAGGAAATAGCATTTATTTATTTTAAATAAATTACAGGCCAGCCAACTCCAAAGTGATAGTTTACATCGAAAAGCAACCAGCAGAGAGAAATCGCCATGTGTCCAGGCAAATATACTCCCTGGAACAGGAAAAATAATCAACAAGGTTACACAATCTCTGGTGGAATGTTGCACACAGCCAGGCAGTCTGCAGCTTTTTTATCTCCCTATGGTTTGGGCAAATCCCAAAGAATGGAAACCCCCTTCATGGCACTTTTACAAAACAGGAAACGTTGACAGCCGTGGAGACTGCAGAATGATCGAGAAATGCATGCCAGAATAAGAGCAAAATTTATGAATGAAGGCAAATGCATATGTGTCCCAGGGTAATGTTGCAGAATTCAATCTGGGTCGGTCACTGGGACCAGAGGTTTAGTTTTCTGAGCTTTCTGACTTGTGCTGGAGTTCTAAGGATGGGCGCTGGTACGAGTCTGAAAGCTCAGAATATTAAACCTCTGGTCTGATGCAGATTGGATCCTGAAAAAGCATAACTCCTTCCCTTTCCTTGTAACAATAAAACAAGCATGAGAACATACCATAAGAACTTTAAAGCACCGTAAGAATAAGGACGAAAAACAGCAGAAACATGGAGGAAAAACAGTAGGTATAACAATTTATCTTAATGTCTTTGAATGTATCAAGGCAGAAGTAAATGTGGCTTTTCAGCTAAATTCTGCATTTTTAAATGTTGGGTTTGGGTTTCCATTACATTACTTCTGTGAGGGAAATGTTAGTAGGACAAACCGCCCTGAGTCCTGCGAAGGAGAAGGGCGGTCTAGAAATGCGATAAAATAAATAAATAAATTAGCTGAGATAAATCAGGTTCCATAAATCATCATTTTAAAAAAAGCAGTTGTACATCATTCAGCTGGACAGATTCCAGTAGAACTACAGGCAGTCCTCACTGAATGACCTTAATTGGAAGAGGCAACTCCATCACTAAATGACACGGTTGTTAAGCGAGACATTATGTGACTGCAATTAGCAATTTTACCCCTAAAATTGACTGTGCTTGTCAAAAGCTGGCTGTGAAGCTTGCAAATGATGATCTCATGACCTTGTGATGTTGCAACAGTCTTATGTGCGTGCTGGTTTCAAAGCACCCAAATTATGAGAACATGACCATAGGGGTGCTGTCATACGTTTGTAAACTAGTCATTAAGTTACTTTTACAGTGGTAATTTTAAATGGTTGTTGAACAGGGCGATTGTTAACCGAGGACTACTTCTTGAGTTTATTGTGACAGGAAGCCCAATCATTCCAATTTATTGTGACAGGAAGCCCAATTCTCCTGGACACATGGCAGTGTCCAGGAGGAGAGCTTTCTTTCTCCTATTTAACAACCATTTAAAGTTACCACTGAAAAAGTAACTTTCTCTGCTGTTGCTCCTGCCCTTTGGAACATCTTACCCCCACCCCATGTGAGGTTGGCCCCAACCCTCCTATCCTTTTGTAAGAGCCTAAAGACCTGGCTCTGACAATTGGCTAGGGGCCCCAGTAGGGGAACAGCACAGTGGAGGTGGTTAATCGAGTAACAATAGATCCTATCTCTCCCCCCCCCATTACACCCTTGCCCTCTGCATGTGTCCCTATGTTATAATTTTGATTTTAATTCATTATGTTTTAATTGTATATGTATAGACATATTTTTACGACTATAGGCTCCCCAGGTTACCCTATGTCTGTGATGGTGAACCTATGGCATGGGTGCCAGAGATGGCACGCAATGCCCTTTCTGTGGGCACACAAGCCATCACCCCAATTAAGCTCTGCCATGCATGCATGCACACCTACCACCAAGCAGCTGGTTTTCAGGTCTCTGCCTCACATGTGCAAGGGGCAGGGCGCATGCGCAGGGTACATTCGTGGGGCACGCATGCATGCGTGGGAATAGGGTGCATGCAGGGCCCATGCGTGCATTACATTTGGGGGGTTTGGACGCGTGCTTTAGGCACTCGGTCCGGAAAAGGTTAGCCATCCCTGCCCTATGCTAAGGTGGGTGGCCAATAATTTTATAATTATTTTATAAGCAAATAAATAAGTCATAGGAAGTGGGCCCTGAAAAGAAAATGGCAAGAGCTGCTACAGAAGATGATATAGAGAATCCAGTAAATTGATGTGGCAATCTCATTGTTTGGTTTACTTTAAGTTTGTGTCCTGGTGAACTATAATGCAACACCTCAAGTATTATTTGTCTAGCATATTTTAACCCAAATCTGATTTTTTTTAAAAAACATTATTTTGATAATACTAAAAATTAGTCCATTGACTTTAACTTGCAGTCATTTTCTGCCTACTGGCATGCTCCAAGTAAATGGACTTCAGCACCCAGAATTCTCAACAGTGGCTCCATTGCCTGGGGAATTCTGGGAGATGAATCCTGTAGAACTGAATGGTATCCAGACTGGTATATTTAACATGGCCAGTTACATTCCATTAATATATAAAGTATATCAGTGGTGGGTTTCTACCGGTTTGCCCTAGTCCGGTCCCCAGTCTGGTAGTGGCGGTGGCAGGAGGCTCCGCCCACCTGCCCAGATGCTCTGCGCATGTGTGAAGCATGTGTGAAGCATGTGTGAAGCATGTGTGAAGCATGTGTGAAGCATGTGTGAAGCATGTGTGAAGCACGTGCTCTCCCAGTTCTGAACCGGTAGCGAAGATAAGTGGAACCCACTACTGAAGTATATACTTGTATATAAAAAAGTCAAAGTCTCTGACAAATTAGCTAATTAAAACTCAATTTTGAGAAACTTCTTTTTCCAAACTAATATTCAGTTACTTTCAGGAGGGAGAATTGTAGAAAGAACTTACCAGAAGAAAAACTGTTCACTGTATCTATGCCATCTTTCAATTACTATTAATTTTGAAATATTTGTCCTTTCATATAAGCTTTCATACCCTTACGAGTGAATCAAATTACAGCAATGTGAGTTGAATTTCCACATGGTATCATCACCAGTGATCTAAAACATGTTCCCCGCATTCCAAAGGCATCCTTTGAACATGCACAATATATTTGATGATCACTGTATAATCATTTTTGCTTTTCAAGTAACTCAAATACTCCTGCGGGATCTTCTAGTATCTTACCCACAGGAAAAAGAGAAGTTTCTCTTTCTGTTTCAGTACTGTAAAAGATAAAATATTACTATCTCTCCCAACCTCAGCAGATGAACCATGATTTGTCAAAATCCTACATTTCCCCCTCCTTTTTCCTTGAAAGATTCTACTTTTCTCTTGCCCAAATATATTTATTTCTTTTTTTTTTAAAGTTAGAAGCAGATTCATGTAGCAAATACTACGTGTCGAATTTAGCTTATTGGAAAGCACCATAGTTGCCAATATGAAAACATAACTGGGGGAGAGGAGAGGAGAGGACGGGAGAGGAGAAAGGGGAAAGGGTACTCCAAATAGAAGAAAAAGAATGATCTTTTTCATATTCTGTAGCCATGCCTCTCTATTATTTTGTATCTCTCCTCCAACAGCATAAGATAATATGCGAAGTACTTTTGCTACTTTCCATTAAAATATGTGGTTACTTTTCAATCTCAGCTAAAACCAACAACTGATTCTCCTAATGCATCAAATTATTATATTTGACATAGTATTCATTCGCATCCCCATTTTATTTTTGGCACCGTGTTTCTTGTGATGGGACTAAGTGCTGCTTGACTATTATCGGACCGACAGTAGACATCTAGACAAAAGTATGTGTGAGTAATTCTGCCACTTTCAATTTCACTCGATTTTAATCCATTCCATTCCATTTCTAGACCAACTTGCCATTAACATTTTTTTAAAAAACGGAAAGATGCTCACAGAACTGCAGATATTTTTATGTGCATTTCATTTAATGCATACATACATAACACACCCAATTTTCCAAATTATATTCCTTAATGGAAAGCATTTTTGCATACACATTTTACACTTTTCTCTCATACGTGTCTTTTGGCATTTGTTTTACCTACTGTACCAAATTTAAAGGTTTCTTTCACATATTGAAAGGTTAATTAGGTAAGCTTGGCTTAACCAAGATCCATATATCGACAGAAGCCCTGTCAGATTTATACTGAATCAAATAATTGTTTATTCCAATAAAAGACAGTGAAATGTTTGTATATTTAGTTATGCTGTATCTCACTAATTTATCTTTGAATTATGCTAGCAGTAGGTAGTGTGTTCCTCCTCCAGATATTACTGAACTGCTATTCTCAGCAGATCCAGTTAAGAAGAAAGCTACTGGCAATTACAGTTTAGCTCCATCTGGAGCACCATCTGTTGCTTATCCTTCCTGTGGACCACACAAACACACCTGTAATTAGGGACAGACAAGCCAGATCACCTGGAATTCATTCCATCCCCTTTCCTCATTATTGGGAAGGGTGAAAAAGTGTTAATTCAAAAGTATACACATATTTAAATTTTATTTTACATACACATGTGAACCAGGTGATTTGCTCCTCTGACCATGTAGAGCAGTGGTGTCAAACTCACGGCCCGCGGGCTGGATGCGTCACGCACTGGCCACACCCACATCTGGTTTAGTGAGGGGGGGAGTTGCGATATGTCACATGATGACAATGTGATGCTGCGAGTTTGACACCCCTGATGCACAGTTACATGGTCAGAGGAGCAACTTACACAGTGCAACTTACACAGTGCAAAAAATCGTTGTGACTTCTATCTCTAGAAGAGTTGTCCTAAATGTCCTTATCTAACCACAATGTTTTTCTAAAGGAAGAAAAAGCAACTAAACTCCAGCAGATAATAAAATACTTTCAACTTCCTTTAAGAAAGAACAAATCAGATATTTCAAAAAATTGTGCTATCCATCAGTAGACTGGCTGTCAGATTGTGTGTACTCTTCACTAGACAAGCTATCATAATACATGAATGTGTGTTATCCATATAACAAAAGCAGAAATGTCGATGGATAGCCCAATAGTGATAATAGAAGCTTCCTTGATAATCGGATTAAAACTGGAGAATTGACTAGGATAGAATTTGTTAATACATTATCCAGCAAATATAATGTTAAATGAGAGACTGCTATATATCCAAGCTGATAAAAACCAAAGCGAGTTTGCAATTATTTTGATTTTTAAAGCAAAAAAATACATTGTTCATAATAATGAATTCAAACTGCTTTTAATGGATTCTGGAGAATCCATGCAGGTTACAAAGCTATACATTAGCTATATAATTACCATGACAAATTTATTGCGCAAATTAGGATAAAGGTGTGGGAAGTCTATAATGAGAGAGTTATAAAGTTTGAAAGAAGTACTTTCAGGAAATTTCCTCAGTATAGGAGTATAGCTCCTCCTCAGTCCATGAATCTCAATGAAAATATTCCCGACAGGAGACCATCTAACCTAGCCCCTGCTTGAACATTTCCAGAAAAAGGGAATTTATGCAATCTTTCTCAATTATGTAATCTTAGCATTTTGTAATAATTGCAGTTTTGAACCTTCAAGACAGTCTTGACTCCTAGCAACTACTGGGAAAAGTCCCTGCAGTTTTCCTGAATTCAGAAGGGTTTAACATCCTACAGCTGACAGGGAGTGACTGGCCCAAAATCATCCAGCTAACTAAGGAAAGAGAAGAACTCGTGGTCTGCCAGTTTCTAGCCTAGAGCTTTACTATACCAAACTGGCTCTCTGTAATTATTATTTTTTTTAAAATATTTTTTTTAGCCTACTTATGCCAGTAGAGGTCACTGCTTGGAGTATACCATTAACCGAGTAGCTACTATTGCCTTTAAGCTCTGTTTCGTTCCAGATGTGTTGAGACCATGTCGGTAAGACTAATTGACAATATCATTAGATGGACATTCCTTATTATTCCATTAACTATTGGCTTG
The DNA here is from genome assembly GCA_036250565.1 of Sibynophis collaris. NCBI lineage: Eukaryota > Metazoa > Chordata > Lepidosauria > Squamata > Sibynophiidae > Sibynophis > Sibynophis collaris. Next base: position 63,861 of record JANHFK010005919.1, read on the forward strand.
AGCACAGATGGATAAGGTGTTATTATCGGCATATTGCAGTTTAATTACCATAAGGCCTAAAGGCATTGGACACTGTACAACATTTATTTTAAATAAACATTTCTTTACAACTATGTTTGATGCAAACCATCTGGGAAAGCTTAAATATTCTGTGTGGCTATTCATACAAGTTCATCCCGTTTTTGCCATTCATTAATGCAATTAATCTGCTAGGCCCAATTATGCAATAAAGGTAAGGTTTAGGTCCAAGATTTTAGATTGGACTGATGGAGCTCTGAAGCCCACAATCAGGATGTTAAGAGATAGATCACAGGTTAAGACAGGCCCAGAAATATAATATTCTAGAAACATCAGAAAACAATGAAATCTAACAATGAAGTCTAAAGCTTTGATAGGCACATCAGATTTATGGATTAGCCATTTATTGATGTTCTTAGTGTCAGAAAATATGTATACACATACATGCATGCAAGCACACACACACACACACACACACACTTTTCATAACATGGTGGTCTACCTAGCATATTTTATACCTGGACAGTGTAAAATATGAGAGCCAGTTTGGTATTGTGGTTAAAGCATCAGGCTAGAAAAAAAATTGTGAATTCTTATTCCACCTTAGGCACAAAGTGAGCTGTGTTTCTTTGGGCCATTTATTTTCTCTCTCAGCCCTAGGAAGATGGCAATGGCAAACCATTTTTGAAAAGTGCTGCCCAAAAAACCACATGGAGCAATCACCAGGAATCTAAACTGACTTTTAAAGCACACTTTTTTTTTACTCTGCCACACAGAGCTGATTTTGAACCAGCCGATTGGCACACTGGTACTGACAACCATTCTCTGAACCTTCAGCTAGCTTGTCTTTGGGCAAATCCATCATGCCACCGATATTCAGAAGTGAAGCTGCAACCCTTATATATGACCTATAACAAACCAGAAGCCATTGAAAATCTATTAAATAGCCACAGTTACCTGATTGGATTCTTAGTACCCCAGTAGATCGTTCCTTTTATTTGCAATTTGGCTTTGAAGAGGTCACTATGTTGAATTGAAGCATCTTTTGGACATTTTTAAAGATTCTAGTTCTTAATTAAGTATTTTCTGGCTTTAACGAAGTAACCACTGTTTCTGACAGCATGTGAAAGTCTGGAATGGTATAAAGTCTCTTTCTTAAGCAGGGTGTTGGATTAGAAGACCTCCAAAGTCCCGTCCATTTTGGTAATACTGTTACTGTTACATATGTGTAAATCAGAGCTCTGCTCATATCTGAAATGTGCACCAAAACATGGAACCACTTTCAACTTTGTCCATTTCAATTCTGTGAGAAACTGGTTGAAACCATTGAGGGGAAAAGTAGGCATTTACATCTTAGCAAGAAAGGAACCATAAACAAATTATACCGCACCTTTCTATAAAGCAGCTGTTAGTTTATTTTGCAGCAGTTTCCAAAATTAATAAAAAATTGATTAAAACCATTTATGGTCTGTTTGCTATATAGATTCCTGAAGATACCTTAGCTGCAAATTCTTATATGCTTTACAAATGGAGTAAATATAATACTCAAAATAGACAATTTTAATAAACTTGATTAGTAAAGTAAACTTGATTTTTTTCAACAGAAATAGCAATCAGAGAAACCGTGGGTCACAATCCAAAAGGGGGAAAATCCTTTTAAAAATAAAAATGAATGTTCAAACTCAAAACTAAAAAATGCTTCACTGGCACTATGTATATGGTTTTTAAATGAGTCTAAACAAATTCATATAGGGATCAAGATTTAGATATGCTATAGACCTGTGATCCTTGGTACAACATTTGCATTTTCTCATTTAGGGGGAAAAAAGCAGTGAAAAAGATGTGAAAAACATACTAATATAATTTGTATAGGTACAGCAACAGCATCCTGATTTTCAAGTGATTGGATATTTTACTCATTAGCCTACAGGATCTAGTTAAGATGGAAAGGTGGAGATCTAACACTCTTTCTTTAGAGAGACATAATAATGAGTTCTAGTCTAAATCATTCAATGTTCTAACAGGAATGATGGTTAATGGACTGTAATTATTTTGTATTACACTAGCCAAACAGTTTTCTCCATTTCTAAATGGGGACAAAAGACACACCGGAGCTATAATATTAGCAGACCTATTTATTTTTACAGGGGCCACAGATGCTCCAACCCAGCACGAATTGTGTAACAGATGAAAAATATGCAGTATTAATTGAATGGGCACCTTTCCAAAAAAACAGCATCTTTTCTTTTCTCAATTATCTATCAAAGGAAAGTAGGTGTTGTTTCTTCTGCTTTTTTTCTGTTACAATTATTCTTTGTCTTGACTGTTCACCAAAGAATGACTAGCTTTAAATATGACCTTCTTGCATATATGTATGCAAGAAGAAGAGAGGAGAGGAGAGGAGAGAGAGAATGACTTAAGTGAAAGTAGTAAAGATTAGCCCAAAATGGCATCCTACATACAATGAGACATGATATCCCTGCTTCACCTGCAGGGGCATTGATTTGATTTTCACTAAGTTCAGATAAAGAGAAGAGAAATTTGATCAAAGTGAGTTATACATTCAACATTCGTCTCTGGTTTCTCTCTGGCCTTGTCCTTTTTTTATTTTTCAGCCCATATTGTAGCTTCCTTGAAACCAGGCAGCTGTTGCTGAGCTTTAGCCTAAGATGCCACCAGTAGTCTGACTACTCCATTTCAGATAAAGCTAATGGAAATCTCCCATTGCAGCCCATGCTATAGCAATCCATCATCTTTATTATACAAAAAGCCATCAAGCAAGCAATCAATCAATCATTTGTTCTCTTTCTCAATTAAGGTCAATTAAAAAACAAAGCAAACTTAAAAAAAAACATATCACTGAGATGACTGGGTGGATTTTATGGTAGTTAAACTCAGTGGCTGCTCTAACTAGTAACTTGGTTACTAATGGAGGACAGTGTTAAATGCAATTATGAAATACTGAAATCTGGATTTGTTTGATTTTTTTTAAAAAAAACAGAAGGGTGAAATTTTGAACTGCAGGCAGCATTCAATCAATAGACAGGATTATGGCAATAAAAGCATAGGGAATGGGGGTTGTTTTCTTAGGGAATGACCTCTTTCTTCAGTTAGACCCGTGATAGCGAACCTATGGCATGCGTGCCACAGGTGGCACATGGAGCCATATCTGTGGGCACGCAAGCATTGCCCTAGCTCAGCTCCAGCGCACATACGCATACAGGCCAGCTGATTTTTGGGCCTTCTGGGCCCACCAGAAGTTGGGAAACAGGTTGTTTCGGGCCTCCGAGGGGATGGGGAAGGCCCACCAC
>JANHFK010005919.1:67657-78451 GCA_036250565.1 Sibynophis collaris
TTAGCCATCACTGAGTTAGACCCTTCTCTGGATCACAAAGTTATAGAAATAACTATGGATTAAAAAAAAACCTAGCCTGCAGTTTCAAATTGAATTCAAACCCTGAATTCTCCTGTTCATCTTTTCAACTGCCTCAACATCTGGGAACAAGCCCTGCCAAGGATCCTTCATAATCAGTTCTTATCATGCCATTTATTTCCCAGCTTGAGTCAAGTAAGCAAGATTAAATCCGTTCTCTCCTTTCAGCAACTCTGAAGGCAGCAGCAAGATTTCATTCAGACTCTATTTCACAGTGAACTGAGCGGTTTCAATCTCCCAGAGTAATGTGTAGATCAAAACATTCATCTCTCAAAAGGTGTACATCCCCTGAATTTTGTGCTGTAACCCCTGGCTTGAAAATGCATTTTAAAATATGTAATTTTGGATAAAGTATATTCGGCAATGCAACTTTTAGGATCTATTGTTAACATGAGGGCATTTTTGTTTAATATGTTTGTGCAAACTATTTGGAGGAGTCTTTTGCAAAGCATTTTGGTTGCGTGAAGCATCGCTTACTCAAAGCATTAAGGATCAACTAAATCAGCCCTCTGCAATGTACAGGAAAACCAGGTAGGCCATCCTCAGGAGATGGAGAACCCACAAGTTTCATAATTAAACTGTTTCACTATTATACAGATCCTACAGTCAAAAGTTTTTCTCCCCCCTAAGCTGCATTTATGAGAAATTTAGTATCTGTAAATTGTGCTCATTATTTTTGGCCCTAATTTCTCTGCCAGGGAAAATAGTTGGTCTTCCTTATGCATTTTTTTTCATGTACCTGAACACTGATGCTATGTTTAGTTTAGTTTAATTTATTCGTATTTATATACCGCACCTTCTCCCTTGCGGGACTCAGGGCAGTTTACAGTCAAATTTAAAAACGTAAAGTACAAAATCTAAAAACAATTTAAAAGCATATATTTTAAAGTGACTGTCCCCCCAATAAAACCCTTATATACTAAAACTCAAAACCTAATTCTAATTAAAACCCTTTTTAAAAACCCAAGCGAGGAGATTATGAGTAAGATTATCCGAGGCCGGCCGCTTTAAACAAATGAGTCTTCACAGCCCGGCGGAAGAGGCGCAAGTCTATGTTCCCCCTCAGCAGGGGTGAAATGTACTTACCTTTCCTACAGGTTCGCTGATGTGCACGCACTGCACATACCATTGTCTGCGCATGCGCAAAGCCTTCTGCACATGCGCAGATGGTAAAAACTGGGATGTGATGACCTCTCAGTTTGGGGAAGTGGAGCCTCCTGCTGCTGCTGCTACCTGTTCTCCGTGAGCCGGATAGAGCTGGCAGCATTTCACCCCTGCCCCTCAGTCTTTTCTCCATGTTGACCATCCCAGGTTCCTTCAGTCTGTCCCCTTAGGGCCGGGATGGTGAACTTATGGCACGGGTGCCAGAGGTGGCATGCAGAGCCCTCTCTGTGGGCATGCGAGCCGTTGCCCCAGTTCAGCTCCGCCATGCATGCGCATGCGCCTCCCACTGGCCAGCTGGTCTTCGGATCTCTGCCGCAAATGCATGGGGGTGGGGCATGTGTGCATGCATGGAAGGCAGGGCACATGCAGAGGGCTGCGTGTGCATGTGCAGGAACATGTGCACATGTGTGGGGGTGGGGCGCATGCAGGGGGCCATGCACGCATTGCATTTTAAGGGGTTGGGTGCACGCATTTTGGGCACTCTGTCCGGAAAAGGTTCGTCATCACTGCCATAGGGCTTGTCCTGTAATCCCTGTATCATCTTTGTGGGTTTCTTTTAGACCTGTTCCAGCCCAGTAATATCCGGAAACTGGGGTATCCCCAATTATACACAGTCTTCTATTATAGTTTTATCAGTTGAGACTATGGGGGAATAAGTACTTTATTTCACGCATTTTTGATACCGTTCTTCTGCTAAGGCAGCCCAGAATCACATTTACCTCTCTAGTAACTGTCTCATATGACTGACTGAAACCTTTCAGGGACATGGCTGCTCAGCACTTCCAAGGGTACACCTCACACTTCTCTAAATGTTCTCCACGATACAGCTTCATGCTTTCCCTTTGGGGATAAATATATTCACAAACAACTCTCAGTAACACTGCTTCTCAGATGATGGCACTATAGTTCTATTTCTTGAAAGTCTCTCCATAGACAAAGTTCCACATGGGACGATATAATTAAAAGACAGCTAATCAAACCATATCAGGGAAGATAATCCTTCCAGAAATCAACATGTTCAGCATATATTCTCACATAAGGAATTGTGTGGAAAATATACTCTGACAGAAAGGATTCATTTCAGGGAAGAGGAAATATTTCATTCCAATTATATTTGCATGCATTACATTTCTCATCCATCAATTGTTTCCTTTATGGTGCAAGAAAAGAGGACAGATCACCTGGTGTCCTATTTTCCTTCCTTTCTTTTTTCTTCTTCTTAAAAATTTCAGGCTGCAGTATTTAAGACAAATCTGTTAACTAATTACTTTCTTGCAGTCTATGCCAGAGTGCACTTGTAAGTGCTTTTATACCCTTCTAATAACTATAGAAGGATCTTTTGATCTGAGAATTAAAAAGCATGTCTAAAATCATCACTAACATCTTATGATTAGAGACAATCTACATGCACATATATTTCAGAAATGTATTAGGGATGCCCCATTCCTTACTATATGTAGCTGATTATAAGGAAGATTTTTTTTTTAATTACTGGTATGCAGATATAATTTAGTACAATGGTTGCACAGTGACCAAATTTTAAACCATAGCTAAGAAAATTACTTGCGCAGTTAATGTGTTCAGTAATTTTGGGCTCGTTTTCTGTTCTAAAATAGTTTAGAGCTCATTTTGTCTTTTTATAGATTTATAACTTTTTAAAAACACCATAATTGGCCTCGGTTAGTTCAGTATAAACATTTCCAATATAGTATTTCAGGATTCTCGATGTGTATGTGCTTGAAATTGTGAATAGCTACTATATATGCTATGCATGTTTAAAGAAAAGGAAGCAAGGAGAACCAAGTTTATATTATTAAAATTATTTATTTACTACCTCAGTATCCTGTATTTCCTACAAGAATTTCAGGACAATGTAACATCTCCCATTTTCTAATTAAATCTTATATATTGCATCATAGTAGGCCACCCATATTTTTCCTCAAAGTTTCATGGCTGACAGACTTCCAGGCAATGTTTTCAATCCTCATTTTTCATTCTAATCAGAGCACTACCAAAGGAACAAAACAGTGATGTAAAAATGACCAGGATTGTATTGTAACATCATGGCACAATCCTTGACCTTTGATTCTTGCAACTCAACATCAGACACAAATCATGTAGTTTGTGTCTCGACATTGTGATGTACAGTATATAATTTTGCCCCACATCGTAAGTGGGCATCTATATGAGCCACACTGTTTTTTAAAGATGAACTCATGAGAGGGGCAGGAAAGAGAAAAATAGAGATGAAGATGGAAATCTATGATGACTCACCAGAGATACTTTTTTTAAAAAATGGCAGGATGAACTTCTTTATTTTTTTTACTTGTTACATGCAGGCTATGTTAAAAATTGGTCCTAATCATTGATCCCTCCATGTTCACAATGACTATAGCTCAAAAATATTCCCTTCCCGTTCCCTTCTTTCAAACAAGAAATTACTTTAATTCTAAGACAAAGTCAAATTCATTTTGATTGTATGAGCTCCCAGCTTCCTGATTCTTTCCAGATATTATCCAGATTCATGTCCCCGCAAATTCTCTCCCTTTAAATCTTTTCCTGGTAAGGGCAGATGTAGTAAGCAGTTGTGGGAAGATGGAAAGAAGGCCACAGGAGTCCATGAAACATAGCTTCCCCAATGCAAAATCAGATTTGTTGGATTTAAAAGGAGGGCTGGGTGGAGGAGACATAGAGGGAAAGTTCAGGAAGTGGATATGGATGGAAAAGGGTACGAATGTGATTTGTTTGCTAATTTGGGTACTGAATGGAATGACTAAGGATTTGGGAAAACTGTCCCACCAAAATGCCAGTTACATCCTCTATAATCATTCAGTTCTTGGAATGATTCCACCTCAAAACATAGAACATAGACTAATAGGATTGGAAGAGACCTTGGAGGTCTTCTAGTCCAACCCCTTGCCCAAGGCAGGAAACTCTATAACATTCCAGACTCTATTTGGTCTTGATGGGGTTGATACATGTGATTATAGAAAGAATAACTGAATAAGAGTTGGAAGGAACCTCGGAGGTCTCTAGTCCATCTCCAGCTCAAGCAGGACACACTATATCTTTTTGGACAAATGGCTGTCCAATATTTTTATTTTAAAAAACCTCCAGTGATGAAATACCCACAACTTCTGGAGGCAAGCCATTCAGAACTAGTTAATTGTTCTCACTGTCAGGAAATTTTTCCTTAATTCTAGATTGGTTCTCTCCTTAATTAACACACCAATCCCCCTATGTAGGAACAATTAACAGGCTTTCAATGTTAGTGAAGCCTTTGTTTAGCAATAGGTTCTTCCTCAATTCTTGCTTGATTCTATATTTCATTGTCCACCTGTCCTGGCTTCTTTGATTCCAAGTTCTGGTTTTCCTTTCATCCTGATTTTATCTATAGTCCTAACTTCAATCTCTGATATCTTGTTCTCAATACATTTCTTCTCATTCATCTTTGGTTCAGCCTAGAGGTTTCCCTTCCATAGTTGGCTGGGTTCCAGTGGGTATAGAGCAGGTTAATCAAGCTAAGGAAGAGGTTCATCTTATAATCTCTCTTAAGCACAGTTCAGATAGCTTCGGGTCTTCTCAGCCCTATTATATGCATCGAGGCCCTCTCATAACTAATTCATACTCTGAACTGGTTTCCAAAGTCATTATGAAAAGCAAGCAGGAAATGAATGGGTAATCACTGAGCAGAAGTAACAGGTCCTACTTATTTCCGCATCACTGGAAACGCAGTAACTATTTCATTCATTGCTTTGGGCTGATTCTTTTTTATGCCAAAATGTAACACTTCTTAGCAAACAAAATATCATAAAGCATTCAATAATCTAGTTAAAGGTATCTAGCCTCTGAAATATGAATGCCTAATAAATGTGGGTGGGATGCAGGGTGGAATCTCAAAAGACAGTCCAAAGGCATATATTTGGAAAACAGATCAACTTTCTAATGCTAAAAAATAGTTTTAGAATATAGTATAAGGAAATCTGCCAGCCTGAAAGAGAGATGAAGGGGAATGTTCCTAATTATTCCCCTGCAACTTGTAAATCATTAATCAATGTAATTATTATAAAAGAGCAAATATGAGATTCCTGAATTTTAATCATGTTCTCATCAGATACTTCAGTCAAATCATTTTAGTCTTTAAATCATTTATTAAGAAATAAATCTCTGGTCCCAATGGAAACAACAGCAAAATCCTCTCGTGGTTCATGAGCTGATTTTTTTTTTCTTCCTGTGGATGATATTTTATGCCAAAAAAAAAAAAAACACCCTGCTCCACAAATAATACATTTAATAGTTTTATTAATCTTTGTAATAGATTGGTAGCAAAATGCACTCATTAATGCATGGAAAGGTTCCAACAGAAAATAATATCTGTAGCTTAGGGTTGAACTGTGGAATCCTTGTTGCTCTCTGAGCTAGGTTGTTTGCTTGCAGATATTTCTTTACTAGAAAAATCACAACCCTAGTTTCAACTGGGAAATTGTAAGCATCCTAATCCAAACTAAATCCAAGAATTTGGCTTTCAGAGAAATCAACCATTAATAGATACACAGAGGCAGTCATGCATCATTCCAAAGAGACAATTAAAAGAAAAACTAACAAGGGAACAAAAGAAAAATTCAGAACACATGTTCTCCAGCAGCCAAAACCTAGATAAGCAGGGATTAACATCAGACAAACATTCAAGCAGAAAACAATGCCATAATAAAGGAACTACCAAGGAGAACCCCACACTCTCATCAACATTAGCAGGGAAAGCCCCTCTATACAAACTCACTAGCTAACTCCATACTCACTAGCCCTGATGATGTTATCTAGTTTGGTATGAAACGAAATAACATTAATTTATATTTCATCTACTTTTTAAGGTTACGATGATCATGTTTTGAACATCTAAAAAAAAGAAAAGAAAGAAAACTTACACAATTGATTGATATGTCTCTGTTTATGCCATTTATAACCTGATCTTTCATTTATTTTATTTATAATACCAGGACAGCTAAAACTAGCTATTTTGGGTATGATACCATGTGGTGCACTGTCCAACACTGTTTGCCCAACACTTTGTTGTCACATGGGATTCATCCCAGGAGAGAAAAGGATCATGAAACATGCCAAGGTGGTCGATCTGTTTTGTATAGGGACACAAAATCTCATCAAAAAGTGGCTGCAGCCCAGTTCCTGAGTTGATTTTCTTCTGACAAAGAACACCCCCATCATCTTGCAGTGTAATTTTAGTGTGTTCTCATTCAATCAAAAATTATACTCTGTTGCCAACATTTTAATAAATGTTTTTCAATGCTATAGATGTTAGCAAATTTGGTTTGAAAAACATTATTAGAACGTAATTATGGAGCTTTTGAAACTCAGGGCAAGTTCATTCAATCACCCACTCTCACTCATTCTTGACATTCATTCTATGAAGCTGGGTAACTATGAGTTGTTAGATGACTCTGTTAGCTATTTTACATGGAATTAGTTTCCCAATGAAAAAATACATCCATTCACAGATAGAGCTTTCTTATCATAAACCCTTAGCACACCATCATGCTTATTTCTTATTACATGGCAATTTAGTTGAACTGCCCCTTGGCTTGGAAGAAAACTTTAAATTTATATTAAACTGCCTTGTACTTAAAAAATTACCTGTCCCCTTGAGCTATATATGCTGCAAAATCAGGCTGGCAAAACCTTGAGAAAGGTAGAATGGATTTGACCCTGAAGACTAAAGACAAGGAGTCATATTGTATGTCAAATCCCATGAGGCCAGCAAATTCAGAAAACAAGAATCATTTGGATTTCCAGAAAGATCTTGATTGCCTACTAAAGGTCCCCAAAGTAATTTCCCAGCTCAATTTACACCTAGAGTAAAACAAAGGTAGAGTTACTTTGAGTCTGTGTCTCATACTTCCTTGGATTCAAGAATCTTTTTCTGCAATGCTGGTTTCTTGCTCGAATTGTTGTACTGAGGGTTGTGTGTTCCCAAGATTAATTGGATATTCCATTGCACTGTCCCTGTTTCCCCAACATTTCCTAACATGAATCTGCCAGATACAGTTAGATATATCCACAAGAGAAAGCAAGCAAAGGCTCAGAACTTCAGTGTCTATAGAATAATTCTATTATTCACTGAATAATCATTGGATTCCTGGAAATATATGACTCACCAAAGTGGTGCCACTATTTTCTAAAATAAACCAGGTGATCTTCCCATTTTTTTCCCTTACAATACCAGGTCCTCTTGAACTTACTGAAACTATGGAGACAAAAGGTGCTTTTTTTGGATGTTTGTATGAAATTTCAATAAAGCTGGAAGGGACCTTTGAGGTCTTCTACCCCAATTCCCTGTTCAAACAGGAGACCCTATTCCATTTCAAACAAGTGACTGTCCAGTCTCTTCTTAAAAACCTCCAGTAATGAAGCACCCACAACCTCTGAAGGCAAGCTGTTCCACTGATTAATTGTTCTCATCAGTGGTGGGTTTCTACCAGTTTGCCCCAGATCAGGTGAACTGGTAGTGGCGGTGGCGGGAAACTCTCCCCACCTGCCCAGACATCATCACTGAAGCTGTGCGTATGCGCAGAAGTGCCATGCGCGAGCGAAGCAAACTGGTAGCAAAGGTAGGAGGAACCCAGTACTGGTTCTCACTCTTAGGAAGTTTCTGCTTAATTCCAGGTTGCTTCTCTCCTAGATTTGTTTCCATCCATTGTTTCTTTCTCTTGCCATTGTTTAGTTTCCATCCATTGTTTCTTGTTTTGTGTCTTTGGGGGAGGGGGTAAATGCTCAATGTTGAAATAAATCTGGTATTTTTGTACATTTCGCACATACGAACATAAGAACAGCCTTGCTGGAACAGGCCGCAGTCCATCCAATCCAGCATTTTGTCTCTCACAGCGGCTCACCATTTGCTTCTGCACTGGAAGCAATTACTTCTACTGGTGACCAATTCTCACCAGTTGCCATTCCTTCCCATACACACACACACACACACACACACACACACACACACACACACACACACGAAAGTGCCTACATGAAACAATACCACCCATCATCTTTCAGTCTTTTCATGGCTACTCTAAGTAATGTTATCCTCCCCAACAGAGATATTAGTCCCAAAGGATACAGAAACATGTCAGAGCAGGAAGAAGTCAGAGACAACTGAAGCTGTGAGATGGATGGCAGGATAAATGTGCTATGTCTTCATTGCGGGAGGAGTAAAACTGAAATAGAGTAGCTAAAACATCTCCCGGTGAAAGCCTGATTTGGAGAGAAAACAAAGACAGATAGCACATTATACGGCTGATTGCAATTGGCCAAAACATTAGGAGACAATTGGCTTGGATATTGGACAACTCTGTCTTGGGACAGGATACCCATTTAAATGGGCGGCAGTTCTATCCTTGTTACTGGATTTTGAATCTTGATATCCTGATTGAGTCCGATGCCTACTTTTCCCTGATTTTGGAGGAATGTTGTTCTCTTTTGTGCAGAGATGCTGTTTACAATAAAAACACACCAGCTACAAGGTCCACTCAGGAAACAAGGTGCCCAAAGTTGCTTTATGCCTTTCACTCCACTCCCAGCATCCATCTTGACCTAATATTTACATTTGTTATTTTTCTGGGCAAAGCAGATTGCATCACAGATTCCTGGTGGCAAGACACTTTAGGATAAATCAGAAATATAATAAATAAAATGATTATGTAAAATTAAAAAGTTGAGGTTTGATGTTATTATTTTATTCTACTGTACCAAAGGAAGGCAGAGGTTAATGTTGTTGTTTTGCCCTTTTCCCCACACTTTTCCCTTCCCTTTTCCCTCCCCTAACTTTCCTACTATGTTATTTTGTATGTCTTCATCTTATACTATTAATACATAAATAAATAAAAACTTTGGTTAAGAGAAATAAGTCAGTTGGTCTACCCTGCATTGGAGGGGCAAAGTTGGAGGTCCCTGTACATTATATAAAAGAAGTTAGCAAAATCCCAGACAAAAAGATTTGGAAATTTTCCAATATCTGATCACTTTCACTTTAGCAAAATATTTTCTTACAGTAAGGCAGCATTAGAAAGAGAGGAAGCCTTCATATAGACATTACAGGCATGGAGATCCTGTATGTGTGTGTGTGTACATGCATGCTTGTGCATATTGTGCATTGTGTATTCATACAATATGCACAAGCATATATATGCAAACACACTCATACACTATGCTGTACACATGTATTTTTTTTCTTTTCAGAATATCCAACCTACAGTATATTTTAATAATGTGCAAAAATATACCATGATGTCAGCTTGTGTTTTTAAAACTTTTGTTCTGCTCCTGTATTCCAGAAGAGCCATTCAGACATTTCTAGTGATCAGATTTGTACAAGAGCATGTGGGTGGCAGGTCTACAAAACAGAAAGGAGACAAATATGAATAGCTGCTCATATTGATGTGTTTTCCACAAAACTATTCATTAAAAGAGAATTACAGCTTGTCTTTATGTGACAAATCTTGCAGCAGTTTCAATAGCACTCTTGAAGCTTTTTGGTTTTTGAAATGGAAGAAAACATCATGAAAAATTCACATTTGATACATTGTGTTGGGCAGTCAAGGTCGTAGAAAGAGATATGCTAGCAATGAAGAATCTCATCCTTTGTTATTGTAGTATCAGCAAAGGCAGACCGAAAAGTATTAAAACAAAAAACTAGTCTTCAAGCTAAGAAAATCCAAGAGAGGGCAACAAAATGGAAGTTTTAGGATTGCCTGAACAAGAGATACCAAGAGAAAGGCAGATTAAATCTCTATGTTATTTGCCAAATTTATAATATAAATTATAATGGAATGATTTAAAATTCAAAATGAAGACGGCACCTATTTTTTCCCATTCTGTGAAGCTAAAGAGCAAGTGTCTGAATTTTTTTATTTTTTTTTACTATTTCCCAGTTCAGAAGCTGATTACAGGGGGAATTTGTGTTCTTTTTTATATTTCAAGCAGACAATCTTGTCTTATTCACAAATACATAGAGAAAATATTCACAGTATTTATCAAGGTTTTCTCTAGAATATCAAACAGAGTCAGTTAGAGTAAACATAGCATCTTCAAAGGCTATCACCACTTCTAGTGATTTGCAGAGATGAGCAAGATTTCCTCAATTTCATTTCAAAAACCCTCACTGTTTCCAAGTCTTGAGGCAGAATTCTTTGGATGCTTTTTCTTTCTTTAAGTGGAGCATATCTCAAAGAAATGCAGTTTATAGGGTGGGATCACCAATACTTCTCATCAACCAGGTTGTGACAAGAACAGCAGAAAGCTCCTCTGAAGAACAGTCTTTTACACTGAAGGTTTCACAACTTCAGTGGTGGGATTCAAATTTTTTTACTACCAGTTCTGTGGGCATGGATTGGTGGGTATGGCTTGGTAGGTGTGGCAGGGGAAGGATACTATAAAATCTCCATTCCCACCCCACTCCAGGGGAAGTTTACTGCAAAATCCCCATTTCCTCCCAATCAGCTGGGACTTGGGAGGCAGAGAATAGATGGGGGCGGGGCCAGTCAG
>JANHFK010005922.1:19376-30126 GCA_036250565.1 Sibynophis collaris
GATTGCTGTGAGGCAATTTCCATGAAATATCTGCATCTGTGAAATACTGAAGATGCATTATAATATTATGAAACATGCATCTTTGTGGATGGTGGATTTAGAATATTAGATGTATAGGATGAAATATTTTCAAGAATACATAAGTAGTTTTGTAACACTCTGAAATAGAAAATTCCATGTTGTATAATTTTATTGGAGAGTTCACCAAGCATATATGTAATAATTACTCTAACTCCCCAAACTGTCCTGTTGGAGAAATTGTCTCCCTCACCGAGATTCAGGTATAGATCCACCCAACCCATCTGCAATTTATTTCAAGCAACTCATGATAATCTTCCATTCAGCAGCAGTTCTCAGTATTGTCGTGCTATCTCCTTGGGGAAGGTGGTCTAATAAGAAAAACATATAATTGTTAGTTTTGAACTGACAAGGATAAATGTACTGCTTGCTACAGAAAAGCAACTATACAGATAAACTTATTATACAGTTAAAACATCTGTAAATAATTCTGTGCAGATGAAATAGACTTCTTAAAGAAGTGTAAACAAACTAATTCTGTCCCAATACATATAGATAGTGCACATCAGTACAGACAAAACATATCAACATTCAGTTGCACTTACTTCAAATTCTAAATGTTGTGATAAAGAGAAAAGGACACATAGGAAAAGTCAGCAAACACATATGAGAAAGTCATTTCTTTCCAATGGTTGCCAATTTCAGCTTTGTCTTGTCCACGTGGCTTTCTCCAATCCTTTTGAGGACATATTGTAATTTCTTCTGTCAGATTTTTCCTTCTCTTCCTGCTTCTCCATTCCTTCTCCAGCCTCCATACCACACTCTGAGGCTGGTTCAAATTATTGTAAATTTCCCAACATAACTGATTCATATTGGATTACTTTGTTTACTTTTATGAATTTTTATAATTTGAGTTATTTAAAATAATTTATCGATTTAATTTATTTTTAGATCTAATGTTAATTATTTCAAGTTATATTTTCTTCACTTTATTGTACAGATGCTTTATTGTATTTATTATTGTGTTGTAATATATGTAGGTCTTTAACCAAAATAAAACCCCATCTCTATCTCTGCAGATTTCCTCCAGTTTACCTCTGTATTTGATTGCTATGCACAATCTTTTCCAATAAATTTATCACCTGGCATCATTGCTTCTCTTCCACCCCTCCTTTATTTTTTTTGCCCCTGTAGGATGGACATCTCTGCTAAGATGATCTGTTCCCCTTATTCTGCTCAGTTTTTTTGCCATAGGCTGGTAGCAAAGATAGAGAGGTTAGCAACCATTTACTCTACTTGTCCCAATCCTTTCTTGTCCTCTACTGTCCTGACTTGCCAAGTCCAAACCTTTTCAGAACCTTTTAGGCTACTCTGTTTATCCCAATTTAAGCTTTTTCTCTTCATTCTTTACTTCTCTATTCTGTCCTCCATCCCACTACCTGACCTTTAGAGATTCATTTAAAATATCACTATAGATGCTATGATCCTAGTAGAAAGGGCAATCCAATCCTTAGTATTTATTCTGATACATTTCTTATGTCCTGCAATTTACCCTGGGCAATAATTTCTGTCTTATATTTGCTTCTTGAACTTGCTTATACATGGATTTTGTATTTATCGTATATTATTGTATTGATATTATATATCTATTTATTTTCTATACTGCCTTTATTACTTTTACAAATAACTTAATGTGGTGAACATAACCAACATATCTTCTCTCTTCTATTTTCCCCACAACAACCCTGTTAGACAAGTTGGGCTGGGAGAATGTGACTGGTCCAAGGTCACCCCGCTGGATTTCATCACTAAGCAAGACTAGAACTCAGAGTTTTCTAACCTAGAGCCTTAACCACTAGACCAAATTGGCTCAGGTATGGCTCTACAGCTGGGCTTAAAAATACCAAGAGCCTTAAAACACAATATTATAAATATATTTTGTGAAAAGTATATTTTGAGTAAAAAAAACCTGGGGAGACAGTCCACCATATACTGCAGTATACTACAAGACGTTTTCTTTGCTGTCAGCCTTATGCAAAGACAAATGTCTCCCCATGCTATTGCATACAGGGAGTCCTCATATTACAATCATTTATTTAGGGACCCTTCAGAGTTACAACATGGTTTAAAACTTATCCCCAGTTCTTGCCCTAGTGTAGTGTCCCAATGGTCATGTGATCAAAATTCAGGCACTCGGTAAATACAGGTTTGTATTTACAATGGTTGCACCAAAACTACTGTGCCCACAATTGTGAAATTCCCAGCTGGCTTCTAACAAGAAAAGTCAGTTGGGGAATCTGGATTCATTTAATGAACGTGGCAAAAAAGGTTGTAAAATCAGGCATGACTCACTTAAAGACCAGCTTGCTTTGTAACAGAAGTTCCAATCTCAATTGGGATCATATATCGAAGACTACCTGTATATAAAGATCATTCTTTAATTTTTTTGTGGTTTTAACACAGGCAACAGGTTTATGTGAAAATCATGAAAGTTAAATGGATAGTCATAGAAGCAAAATTCATAGAAATTTTCTCTGAAGCAGTGAACTTTTAGCAACATTTGTTATTCAACTATTTGAACATTAAGCTAGTTTTGCACTTATGCCTTCACTATTCAAACTATGGCCTCTATTAAAGGAAAATAAAGGAAAACATGCTGGAGTGGAATGACATTTTGTATGGTGGATAGGACTAAATACATTTTAAAAAATCTGTATAATTAATTTTAATATAAACAGCATTTTTCTTCCTGAAGGCCAGCCATATGAAATGTTCTTTTATTGAATAAATAGTACATCTAAATGTGGGCTTCACTGATAACAGAATTTTGCGTAAACCAATCTAATGAAGTCAGTGTGAAAATGAAAGTTAATCACTCAGCTGGATTCAGCAATTGTTTTGTACTTGTTTTGCTTGGTCAGACAAACATTTCATACTATCAAATAAAAATGTGATCATGATAAATACATGTCCTTATTTGTGGTTTGTATTAATTAAAATAATATGAACGATTGGATGGGTTAACAGCATACAAAATGTTTGTGTACATAATTATTTAATGTATTACAATTTAGATACTGTCCTATGGCAACTGATCCTGGGCAGTTCACAAATAATAGCATACAAACCAATACAAATCAAAATCAAGATAACTTCAAAAATGGATCACAATTAACTTTTTTTGAGTCCATCATAACTTTGTATGGTTGTCAAGTGATCAGTCATAAATTGAGGACTACCTGTGTGGATAAAAAGTCTTCAGATCCAGGGAGCCCTAATATCTATAGTAACTCAATACGATTAAGTTAGAATTGGTTTCTCCCCCATTCAGATGTGCAGAGCCTCCAGACATAGGACGTGCTTTTAACAGGAGTTAAAAGATGTATTTAAGTATCAAAATAATGATTATCCTCAGGCCAAACTAATGGATGGTCTCATCCAATAGCTTCATGCATATATTAAACTAGAGGGGAATTGTTGGCACTTCACATAATAATCCCTTCAGCCACCAATACAAACTGGAACTGACCATGAAAGTAGGAAAAGCACTACCATAGTATGGTATCCTCCATTCCCAACCCCTACAGCCATTTGAAAAAAGTAGCATGATTGACAGTATCAAAGACTAAAGTGAGACCAAGGAACACTAGGATCTATATCAGACCTGGGCATTTTATAGCCTGCAGTCCACATCCGGCCCAAGGGCATCCTAATCCAGCCCATGGCATCAGCAGTAGGGATGGGGCATCAGCAATGTGGGTGGCAGAGGGTTGATAGTAGTTGAGGTGGGGTGTCAGGGCAGCAGCGGTGACAGGCTTGGGGTGGTGACATCAGGGGCAGGGCAGCAGTGATGGGGGGCTATGGTGATGGCCCTCCATGTGGTTCCTTTAGAAAATAATTGCTTACCCTGATCTACATGCTACCTCTATCCCAGAACTTATCAGTTAGTGCAATCAAGGCCGACTCTGTAATTAATCCCCATATGACACCTGAATGAAACACATCTACATATTCTGATGCCTTCAGAGTTCCCAGTAATTACAGGCCAAACATTTTTTCAATAGGCTTCTCCCAAAAGGGAAGCTGAAGGCTGAATGATATTTGCTTAAAACCATTGAGTCTAAGACCAATCTGTTAAGGAGGGAACACACCATCACTCCTCCAAGACCAAATGCACCATCCTCTCTCTCAACAAGGCTGACAACCAGGAGGAGACTGAGTCCAATAAATAGATGTCTGAATTAATGTAGCAGGGAATCCTTTCCACTTTTTCAGGTGTAACTGACTCAAACTCATCCCAGATCACACAAAATTCACAAACTGAGCTCTAGGTACCTCAGCTGGACCTGCATACTTGAGTTCTCTTAGGGGAGAATCTGAGCTACTTTTTCTGACAAATAGATGAATATTTTTCACAGTGATCCAGCAGGAATGCATCACCCTCTAAAGGACCACTGGATGACTAGCTGCAGATGCAGTTTTGATGCTTCACTATCCTTGTTCCCATGAATTAGTTCCAGATATGGGCACATATACATGTTCAGTCAGATTCACTCCAGATATTCCTCCAGTGACATTCCAGGTGTCTCTTCTGACATTTCATTTCCCCCAAGTTCTTGAATGAATGAAGCAAGGTGAATCCCAGTACTGATACATAGGGAGAGACTTCATAGAATAATAGAGTCCATGTCTTCTGCCATCAGCCCATTCCAAGCAATGTCTAAGACCTTAACCAAGTTGGCCATCAGATCTTCAAGGACAAACTCAAGCTTCCTCTGCAATACCATTAGGTTCGTCAGTTGCCTAAGGTGGGAGATCAAATGGTTTTTTTTCTCCCAGAATGTGTACCTACTGTATATTAAACTGAAGACAAACAAAATTATCTATGTGTGACAGTAAACTGAAGGCAGTGTCTTCCATTGCCAGATAACATCCCAACAGTTCAAAGACAACCCCCCCCCTCAGATCTAAATTGCAGCTACCAGTATGTGTCAAGTCATCAATGATTTGGGAGAGATCTACATGGTTACTATGTAGGCCATAAACTCTTGAGCCATACTAAATGCCATTATGTCCAAACCCCATTGCAATGTCATTAATTACCGTAACTCAACCGTGGTGATTGTGGGGCTCCCATCTGCAAGAAAACCTGAAAGCCAAATCAAGATAAACAAAAAACAAAGAGCATATCAATCAATCACACACACACACACACACACACACACACAAGATTTGCAATTCAGAATCAAAGCATCCAATAAACTGAGGACACGGAAAGTGCAAATTCGAAGAAGTTGAAAAGAATATCCTGGAAGAAGCCAATAACAAATCACTGAGAAAAAACAAGAATTAAAAAAAAATGAGAGGCAAACAGATAAGTAATGTTGACAAGAAACTACATTGATATGTCCCTGCCCTCAGCTGGTGTCAAGTTCAAGAATTTTTATTTTATTTTTATTTTTTGGTATGATTTGTAAAGTCATGATTCTCCAAATTTATTATTTGAGTGACACACAACAATAAAAATCAGAATAGAAAATCAAAATTGAAAAAAAAATAAATAGTATACAAGATCAAAATAAGCAGGCAGAAACAACATACGATCAAGGCAAAATCAAAGCTGGCAATAACATACTGTCAGCATAGAATAGATTTATTTATCATCATATGGAAGAAAAAAAAACCAGATCCTTATGGCTGTACGGAAGTCCAATAAGTTCATGCAATCTGAAACTCAGAGACAGCTCATTTTAAAGGACAGTTGCAGTTCCTAAAGCATGAGCTGTGAGTCTAGGAGAACTTTTAAATTATATATCAGCTTTAAATGAGAATGTGCAATGCCATCCAAGTCAGAGTTGAACACCTAACAGAACAGATCCGAGACCAAAAATCTAAAGCCACTCAGTGCTTTTCTCCTTGCTGACTCCCATAGATTCCATGCACTGGGATAGAACTAAAAGGGTGGTGTAAGTTCATATAAAGCAACCAAATCAGTTTTGAAATACAACATACATTTATTAAGCACGCAAATAACTGCAGTGTACATTGAGCTCCCAGAAACATATTGGCAGCTTGTTGAGCAATACTGAACAAAAGCACAAACATAGCTTGTATACTTCTAAGTTAAACAATTCAAACAAGACAAAACAGACACAATATAAGTTACAGTATGACATTGCATGTTTTGATATACTCATCTGGATGACCTTCTCATTATGTAGCCTTTTTTACTAGGTCAACGTACTGGCTATACTGTCTTTGAGATATGACAAATGAACATATATAATATAGTTTCTTGGACCATTAATTCCTGTCTGATTTCTCCCCCTGTGGCCACATAGGGGAAATTTCTGGGTGTCTTCAGCTTTCTGTGAATGTTTTATTACAAGGGGACTTCAAGCAATTTAAACCACTGGAGAAAGGGATGGGGCATTACAGGATTGTAGTGAATACAGCTCACATGTTTTGGAACCACCATACTGGTCGTCTGCAGCAGAGATGTATAACTGGGTATTATCAGTACACTGATGATACTTGACCTGATGTTGAAGGATGACCTCATCCAATGGCTTCATTTAAATGTTAAACAATCCACAGTTACATTTCCTGAAATTTGCTGATCACAGTAACCTTTCAGATTACTTTTTCAGTTTCACTGAACCTCTTAATTAAGCAATTATTATGAATCAGAGAGAATAATAACCCAGGCAATTGTGAAGAATTAAGCACAAGTGGAGAAGATCAGGGTGGGATAAAATATATCATGAACCTAATGAAAAGCTTCAGGTATCTAGTCTGCCAAGGATACTGAAGAGGGGTAAGGCAGAGACATAAGGTTAGAAACATATCAGTTGTGAGGGGTAAGGCAGATGTTTAAACCACTGGAGAAGAAAGACAGAACAGTCAGGAGGAGGCCACAGCAGTTCTTCCTCTTCACAAATACAAATTTCTCCTTAACCCCTGTTGTGAATCAGAAGCTAGCAATGTATCAAAGTTTTGCTCTCTGAATAAAGAAAAGGTTCATGATACTCCAAGAAAGAAAATAATGTAGAAAACTCCATCAAAGTCTTACACAATTTAAATTGTCTCATTTATATAAAACTACTGCTGAATCATTTCAGAAAGCATGCCAAAGCTGAAGAGTAGCCATACTCAGCAGGAAGGATGAAACTTCCAAGTCTTCCAAAGTTTTGGGCATATGTAGCACTTCTTTTTGAAGACTCATACAGTTGTTCAACAGCTTCTCTTCCAAAATCTTCAGGTAGATGCATTGGCAACTACTTCCTTTTGCTAACAATCCTGTTGCTATAACACAACTTTCCAGGGAGTAAGATGGATCTTTTAAATTGTGAAAGAACTGAACTAGAATAGAAATCTATCAAAACTCTGATCACAGCATTTTTCTGCTTTTTAAAAAAAAGGCAATTCTGCTATATAATTTTAAAGTGTCATTTTTAATGGGAAGCCTGGTAAATAGGAATGAAGTTGCAAATATGTATGGCTTTCAGCCATCATTCCTGGAATTGGTAACTTTGCAAACATAGGGTGTTCACACTGGCATATTACACTTTGCAACCAGAAATGATTTTATTCAAAGGATTGAATCTTGGGCTGTGGAGACACTTCAACTTTAGTCTTTGATGGAGTAGTTCTTCCTCACTCAAGACTGGGGTAAAATCTACGGGGTTTTGGAAATCATAATTCTTGTTTAAAGAGCAGGTGGCAATTGTGGTAGGTTGTCTTTTGCACAAATATATCTAGTGCACCATGGGGGGGGAGGAATCTGGATTTTATTATTTGCTGATGATTGTGGTCCCTCTGAAATTTTAACTGCATCATAGGTAATATTTTTAAATTTTGAAACACTCTGGTGGTTCTGATTGATATGATGGGTTACATAACCCATCAATCAACATCAAGCTTGATGACTGTCAATCCTCTTTAGATCATATATGGATCTCTTTTCCATGCTTGTTCCTTACTCCAGCCTGATGATCCCTTGGCTTTTCAAGTCTGGCTCATCTCCATCTTCTAGATTCAAATATTGAAATTGCTTTACAAGTTCTAAATTACTAAAGCCTGAACTTTCAAAATCTCCATGTTAGAGCAAAGCAACAATAAGTACATCTTACTTAATAATAGTCTTAAGTTGAGTATTGTACAACGGTCTGAATCAAGGGATCTCAGATATGAAAAGGTTTCCAGATGCATTGGAATTTGATAATGCTTAAGAATTTCTTACCTGAACAGAGGTTGCATATTTTTGACAAACCTTTACATGGATTTCTTTGTGTATTTCTTGAATAGCTATAAGGACCCTCAGATGTATATGAAAAGACTTCCATATGCATTGAAATTTAATAGTGCATAGGAATTTTTCATCTGAACAGGGTTTATCCCTGTCTTTAACAAGCTGCTCCATGGATTAATTTTTTGTAATTCTAAATGGTTAAGTGGTTTGAGCCAATGTGCAATCCTTTCCAAATCACTCCGGTAATATTTATAGAAAACTATACTCAAGATACATATCAGGGCCAAATCCTCATAGTTATAAACCATAAACACCATATTCAGCTTTTGTTTGGGAAATGGCTCTTCAAAGCTGGATCTCTGAAGAAAATAGTAGTTTCCTCTGTTTTCCTCTTTAGAATATTTCAGTTTATGTTCAAATGAATGCAAGACTATATAACTTACCACGGCAAACATTTTCTGTTTTATTGAGTTTCTTATTTATTTCTAAATCTTAGTGCAACTGAATTCCCTACAGTCCATGAGCACAGATAAATGTCTTGAAATCATACGCTTATCAGCAATGTGCCTGGCTTGTATGAGTCTTACAATAAAATAGACTTAAAAAGAAAAAGGGAAAACATCTGTGATGATTGTTGCTTGAGAGAGGCAGTGGCAGCAATGAATTGTCACAAAACAAGTCATGTGCCCTAATATTAAGGGAAAGAGAGGCTTGGATCTAAGCAAATGAATTGCAGTGCACATGTCCTTCCCACAGCCAGGGGAAAGCAAAAGAGCCTCCACATCTATTGCTTGCCATATGCCACTTCAATATCATTACATTCTCAGCAGTAAGTTAAATCTAATGAGAGAAAAGTGCTAAAGAAGGAAATGAGGAAATGGTAATGGCATGTTGAAGCATATTGATGTAATCGGTCAACTTTTCACAATGGTTTTACTTTCTTAAAGTGGTGGATCACTTGAATTATATTATTCAGAGGGTCTCAGCTATATCTTTGCTAACCATATTTTAAGATGCTTACATGTAAAATCTCTATCTAATCTATTGTACTGATTTATTTCTAGTGTTCTTCCTCTATTCTTTGGTAGGGTTTCTTCTGAATATACAAGAAGGCTGACATAAATATAGAAGTATCAGAACTAAATCTCAGAATTGAAACATTAAGGAACTTTCATGATTTGTATAGCAACTTAATCAAGAGGGATTATATAAAATGTGTAGATCAAAAGTGAACTGCAACTTGGGTTGAAAATAATGGAGCTGATTGCATGCCGACTTGTATTTAGCAAGGTACTCTTCCAATTAAGGACAAGGAGACTTATTTTCCAAGCTTGCATTCACCAAGGGAAAGATAACGGTTCCACAATAAAGCCCAAAATGATTAATTAAACTAATTAAAACTGTTATAAAATGCAGCATACGGCATGAGACTGAGCAAAAATGCTTGCAACTATTGTTCCACCTTAATAGAGAGGCATGTAATAAATTATACTGCATTTCAGGGGTTACCACTAATATTCATGCTGATGCTTCGATATTTGATTTATAAAATTTTAATGTGAAAAATATGTAAAGTTTAGCATTTATGCATTGCATGGAAAAACTTGAGCAAAGTAGGAAAGTGCTAAATTACTCATAAGTGTAACATCTTGTGTGGAGGAAGGGAGGATGAATCCCAGATGGTTGTAAATATGACTATTTGATTGATTGATTGTTTCTATTCCATTTGTAAAGTTTGATTTCAAGAGTAAGGTGACTCAGAAAACTTTCGTTCTTGACGGGAGAAGTATAATATTGGTCCTGTTCAATTTTAAAAAAATTCTGGACATACAATATGTAATCATTTATCTGGCCATACCTATGATTTATTTCTATATATGAAACTTACTTTTGACATAAAAAACATGACATTTTTCAAAATGTCTCTCTGTTGAAGATATGCATTAGAACCTTCACATATTGCTAGCCAATAAAAATGAAGACATTAACAACCCAAATAGCACAGGTCTATTTGTACATTTGAAATACAATTTCTTTTTCACAAGGTTAATCATCATGATTCAGCTTCTATTTCCTTTGTTAAATATAGCATTGCATCACAATTCTTTCATTTTTACAGAACTTGTTATTCTTATTGGAGTATTCCCCACAAATCTGTTTGCTACTCTGAATACATTGATATATGTTTACAACCAGTGGTAGGATTCAACATTTTTTACTACCGGTTCTGTGGATGTGGCTTGGTGGGCATGGCATGGCTTGGTGGGCATGGCAGGGGAAGGATACTGCAAAATCTCCATTTCCTCCTGATCAGCTGGGACTTGGGAGGCAGAGAATAGATGGGAGTGGGGCCAGTCAGAGGTAGCATTTACTGGTTCTCCGAACTACTCAAAATTTCCACTACAGGTTCTCCAGAACTGGTCAAAACCAGTTGCTGAATACCACCTCTGTTTGCAACATTTCAGAGAAAGAAAAGTCATT
>JANHFK010005922.1:36518-46776 GCA_036250565.1 Sibynophis collaris
CACCCACCCACACACACACACAAACATACACACACACACACACAAACACAGCCTCTCTTCTCCATAGAACTGAAATTGCCAACCTGATCGAAAGCTAAAAACATGATCAATTTATAAAACAGTGAACCATGAAATAATTAACCAAGCAATCAAGGCTTTAAAATGTTGCAATTTAAATAATTATTACAGTACATCTATATACCTGACATGTTCACAAATTATACAAAAATAATTAAAAGTGCACTGAGAATATTTTATCAATAGATTACTAACACAAATACACACAACCTCATACATTTTTTCCTATTTCTCCAACATTTATTCATGTATATTAATTTTTTTTCTTATCCACAGAGTCTTTCACTTCATTCCAAAACAACATTCTTTTTCATTCTTCCAATTCACGTAACTGCCCATAGTTTTGTGGCACCTTTTGCACAATTCTTCTTATTCCGTTCCAAGCAACTCTTAGTCTTTTCTTTGCATTCATATGTTCAGTAATGTTTGCAACAATATGGACAAATTTCCACTAATAAACTATGTGTGGTTTCAATAAATACATAACGTTTTCACCCAGAATGATATGGTTTTTTTGCAGAGATTTTATTTAAGCAGGACGCTTTAGAATCCCATGTTTCAAATGGGATTAGCCAGCAAAAAGGTTTAGTTTATCCTCCCAGATATTATCATGACCACGAATGACCAAGGTTCTATTGAAAGATCCCTTGTCTGATGATAACCAAGAATCCACAAATCAAAGACTTCTAGAAATTCTTGTGCAGCAATAGTTTATCTTGCAGCTTGACACTCTTTCTGTGTCATGGTACCTGTCCTCATGGGGTTCAAATTGTCCTCAGTTTGCCATGCTTTAACAAGGCTTTAAAGACCTAGAAGTTCTTAGAAATATGTATTTTTGAAGAACTTTAAGTTTGGTTCTGGTTATGTTAGTCTCTGGTTTATGGCCTTTTTTGTTTTTATAGTGTTTTGACTTGTCTTGAGTTTGCTGGCTACTAAATGTGCTAGGTAGGTAGGTAGGTAGGTAGGTAGGTAGGTAGACATAGATAGATAGATGATAGACAGACACTTTTTGTCCAGTGATTTTGTTATGCCTGCCTAATCCCTAGAACATGGTTAGTTATCATGGCCTTCTACAGGTTCTTGGATGTGAGACTTTATTTGATTTCTGACCTCTAAATTATCTCTTGTCCTTATCTCTTATTTTGTAACAACTATTTATCCTTTAATCTGTATTTGCCAGAATCTGTATTTGATAATGTATTGTCTAGTACATTGATAATTGCCTAGTACATTATCAACAAGAAGCAATACTTATCTGACAAAACAGAAATTCTTACTATCCTCAGCAACATCATTGGCCATTTATTACAAGTGATGAAAAATGCATGTTAAAAGACAAAATAAATGTATGTTAGAAGACAAGAAATCAGCTAAGTATCATTTGTTTCATTGTGCTAACTGGCTGCTTTCAATTATAGGTTAGACATAAAGCTAAATAATCTTTTTTATAATCTTCCCTATTATCATTCCACAGACATCAATACAATATATTTTACTGGAGCAGTATCAGATCATGTAATCAGAAATTACTCTATAAATAAGATAACATTTCAGGGATAACACATACAAAAATAAATTCAAGCTGATATGTTAACTGAAAATAAAGTTCTAATAATGTTTTATTTAGTGCTCCATAGCCTAGCAACAATCCATAATACAACTTGAATCATTGGTAGATTTCTTTTTAAAACAATATTAAACATATCTATGCATAGTTTCTTTCCTGATTGTATTATATCAATCCATGCATGTACACCCTCATTTAAAATAAGAAGTGCCTTTCAGCTTCAGTAGTTACATGCCTCAAATTTCAGAAGATAAAATTAGTATAATTAATGCTATGCCTTTGAAACTTAGATTTCATTAGTGTCAGTTTACTGTACCATAGCTTTATCAAATGCTGTCACATTTCTTTCTTGCTAAATACACCAACATAAATGTTGATAGGGGTGAGGATGTTATGAATGAATGTTATGCATTTTTCCTCTAGCCAAATAGTATAATCTCTTGTTGTTTTTCATGCATTGATCAAATTTGAAATGACCTCTAAAATGACACCAAATAATAGCCAAAATTCATATGACTGTGACCAGAATGAAATTCTGCTTTCTGTTATATTTCATATAAAGTATTTATTCATATTTCATATATTTATATATATAGATAGATAAACACAATGCCCAAATATATGAAGAGTTAGAGGTCAGAATTCTTTCAAAGATGTCACGTCTAATTGCCCCTGTATTATGAAACTCTCTGCTTCTGAGATGGTATTCTAAAAACCTATTAGAACAGTTTAATTCTATCAGGTTTAAACTGGAATTTAATGTTTCTGATGGCCATCTAGGGAACTTTTTTTGTTTTGGGCTTTTGTTTTGTTATATTCTGTACTTTTACTGCTCAGAATCTGTAGATGGAGGTCACTATAAACCTATGAAATAATTGAATGGGAAGAAACTTCACCAATCAATAGATATACTGTAACAGCAGGAAATACCATCAAGGCACAGAAACAGAAATCAATTTGTTATAAGGATTTTATTGAATAAATTAATTTGAAAGAGAGAAACTTTAACCATATATAAGAATTTTAAAACAGATTTTCAGCAAGCTCATCATTTGTGGATGAGGATAGGGACCAGAAAAGAAAAAGTAAATTCACACAATTCATAGGTGTATATGCTACTATAAGTTTGCAGGATTAGAAAAAAAGAATTGGTAGAATTGCTCTTGGGCTAATTTCATCATGCTTTTGTTTTTCTAACCTAAATCTGCAACTTTTGCCTTATGTTATACCATTCAGGCTGTATACATATTTCTTTCATGCCTTTTCAGAATTCTTTCAAAATGTAGAGCTACTTGATGATGTCATCAATCTTTTGCTTATTCCATATATAAGAGCTATCAGCAAAGCTTCTCATCTACCAGTGTACATGCTGTATTTCAGCACACCATCGTTTATCATTCTCCTTAGTGGGCAGATTGGACTGTACCTGCACAGCAGGTAAGATATTTTGTAGGACTATTTTGTTCTCCCTCTGTGCTGTTATTTCTCCCTTCTGTCTACTAACTAATGATCTCCAGTTCCTTTTTCAAGGAGCTTCTCTCCTTCAACATTCATTATATTGCCCAAATTTTTCTCTCAGCAATCTTCACATTTGTGATGAATAAAATACATTTTAAAAAATAATACTGACTCACTATGATAGAAATTCATGTCAAATAAAAACACAGCAGAGCATTAAGAGGAAAAGAAAATGTTAGAGTAGAATAAACACTTTACTGGGTTGATGGTTAGCTTTAGATTTCAGTGGCACACGGGGGAGCATTTTGAAAATCGATGGGTTTAAGACAAAACAGGAAGCATAGCAAAGCAAAAGTTAATTATAGACATATAAACCAGTGGTGGGTTCCACTTTCCTTCGCATGCGCAGAGCATCTGTGATGACATCCGGGTGGGTGGGCAGAGCCTCCTGCCACTGCCACTACTGGTTCACCTGGACTGGGGTGAACTGGTAGAAACCCAGTACTAATATAAATATATTTCTATATTGTAGTATGCATAAAGTTTTTCAAGCTAGTTCCTATTAAATCCTAGGATCCATGAAAATTTGAAAGGTTCCACAAGGGATTATGGTGATGATGGGAGAAACTCTCAAATGCACTGATCTTGGATTTGATGGTACATTTTCCTTTTTATCAATTGTATTCACCAGGGTTTGTCATCATCACCATTTGCAATGGTCCCTGCAGGAAGTGAGTGTCTGATTTTGGATGATCATCACTCAAATGATCTGTCTCGTCACATGTGCATGACTTTCTGTCTGTTCCCAAAGAACTTACATTTTCACAGAAAGATTATATTTTTTTAAAAGCCATTTCTATTTTGCTTAGAAGCAAAAGAGAAATTATGGTGAATCTTTCTGTCCCCCTTCAGATTACTGCCCATATTTCTATGTTTTCATGGGCATATTCTCACTTAGTCTGAGCCTGTAGCCCATATTTTTGGGTGAATGTCTGGAAGCCATAGCATCCAATGCCACTTTTGTTAATCTGGGCAAAAACAGATTCAGCATGAAATTCAAATTACCCTGTTTTCCCCCAAAATAAGACATCCCCTGGTAATCCCAATCAGGCTTTTGAGAGCATGGCAATAAGGCTTATTTCAGAGTTCAAAAAAATAAATAAGACAGGGTTTTATTTTTGAGGAAACACAGTATGTGTTCTCATCATATTGATTTATTTTTTGGAACAGGTTTAGTATGACTCTTCAGCTAAGACTTGTCTGATATGTTTGCATTTGTTCAGCATAGCCCTTAGGATCACTAGAGAACACAGGATCGTCCACAATGATCAGTACTATTCCTTGGGAGAGGAGAATATATTGATTTGTTGCACAGTCAGCCAGATGTCAGAGTGGATTTGGCATTTTTGTCTACCCATTGAATCATTTCCAAGGACTTGGGATAGGCAGACATGGATGTTTGATGGTATTACAGATACCATCGCAGGATGAAAGCTGTTCTGAGTAAAGCTACCTTTTGCAATTGACTGATAGTGAATTTGTCAGTGCCAATGGTATTCAAGCAGGGTGAGATTCAGCCGGTTCAGATTGGTTTAGGCAAACCGGATGTTAATTTTAATCTGGTTTGGCGAACCAATTGTTGCAAGGACTGGCTGACTCCGCTCACCCCAATCCGCTCCTCCCAGGAGTCTCCACACAATCCATTTAGGATGCCAGCTAAGTGCAGGGTCCTCGTGGAGGCTCTGGGAAGGCAAAAAATGGGCCTACTGGAAGTTCTGGAAGTCCAGAAATAGGCTCATTTCTGCCCTTTGGAGCCCAAGTGAGCCATTTTCACCCTCCCAGAGTCTCAAGGAAAGCCTCTGGAGCCTGGGGAGGGCGAAAGACTGACCTACCAGAAGTACCAGAAATCCAAAAACAGGCCCATTTCTGTACTTCTATATTCACCCCAAACAAATGAAGTGCTTAGTTTGTAACAAACATAGAAATTCAGCATTAGACTGGCAACTTTAAGAAATGAATAGTAAGCTTGCCAGTCCTAGCATGGACTGCAATAACATTCACATACCTGCTGTGTAATTTTCCCATTGACAAAAGCAAGCACTTTAAGCAAGCATTTCATTAAAAGTGGTAATGTTTCAGTCAGTATTTCAAGATTTAAAGTTCTGTTTCCCTTAATTCTTTTTACTGGTTGGAACTCAGTAAAGCTTCTTATTTTGCAGGAATAAAGTATAATTTAATCCTCTTAAAATTTTGCTATATTTCATTCATGTTACATTTTTCCCATCAGAATTTTACTTAATCAGCATAATCTATAGTTTTGTTCTCTCTTTGCCTTATCTAATATTAAAATTACCTGTGACAGTGACTTGTTGAACATTATACTTCTTTCTATTTATTCTCATCCTGCTCTGGAAAATATACATTGCGATCTTTAGAATTGAGTTTGATAAACACACTGACATAATAATGACATACTTTGGAATTCAAGCAGGCATTGAAATAATTTGTTTTATAGCATCCCTTAAAATGAAATTTTAACTCAGCAAAAGATTGGAGTAAAAAAGAAAAATGTTTGTTATTGTTGTTAGTTGCAAAGTCATGTCTGACTCATCGCGACCCCATGGACAATGTTCCTCCAGCCCTTCCTGTCCTCTACTATCCTCTGGAGTCCATTTAAGCTCATGTCTACTGCTTCAGTGACTTCATCT
The DNA here is from genome assembly GCA_036250565.1 of Sibynophis collaris. Taxonomy (NCBI): domain Eukaryota; kingdom Metazoa; phylum Chordata; class Lepidosauria; order Squamata; family Sibynophiidae; genus Sibynophis; species Sibynophis collaris. The sequence continues at coordinate 42,330 of JANHFK010005922.1, forward strand.
AGCCACTGTGTTCTCTCTCGTCCTCTTCTTCTTTTTCCCTCAGTCTTTCCAAGCATTAGGCTATTTTCCAGGGAGTCCTTCCTTCTCATTAGAGGGCCAAAGTATTTGAGTTTCATCTTCAGGATCTGGAACAAAAGAAAAATTGAGAGTCCTAATGCATGGTTCCTTCTAATTAAAAATAACAATGGATAGAATTATAATGTCATGTCCCTGTAAACATGTTTGTACTTTACTTCATTATAGAAAACATGAAACAACTGGTAATAATTGTAAGAGCCATAATGTAAATAGCTTTATCAAGCAGCTGCAAACAAAATGACAACATGCATAAACCTGGGAGCATCTATAGAAAACCAAGATTTTATCAAAATCACAAAATAGAAGTGGTTTCGAAGTGCAATCTTCACTCTGTACATATTTTCATGTAATAGTGCCACAAAATATCCCTGCGACAGATATGCAGCCATTTTCATGACCAGGGTAGACTATTTTCTTCCCCTAATTATTGGACAAAGATCTCTGTGTTGAGGCCATTGAGGCCTGGGATTTTCTTTGTCTGTCAACTATGCAAGTAAACCGAGGCTCATGTTTTGCTCCATCCATCAGTAAATCTTAGCATTTCAGGATGTAAGACTTTTGGTGTAAATGGCTTCCTCCCTCACAATATTTTGAATCCTCTCAAACAAATAAAAGTAATCTGGGTAAATTTTGTCATATCGACCACATCCTTTGGCATGCTCACCATAATATGCAATAAGAACATCTGTACTACTTGCCAGCTATGGCCAAATCAAACAAGCCAACAAAACAAGTTACTCCTTCCTCTTTGACAGTTTGAATATCAAACAGGAAGGCGTAAAATAAGAATAGCAACAAACTCACAGAAGAATATCTATATACTTTAAAAAATCCAAACAATTAGCTAGGAGGGAAGAAAACTTGTCCCAAAAAAAGTTGATTGAACTCCTGGTTGTCCATATTATCCTGCATTGTCTTTTTAAGAAAAGGGAAGAACAAAGACCCTCAGCCTCAGAAAGACTGCATATAATAGCACCGTTGTGAATAATAGCATGACTTCCCCAAGAAATATACATCTTTACACTTGTATGCAAACTGTAGTTCGACAACTATGTCGGAAATATTCCCATGATAAAACGTTGTTTGTTTTGATGAATTGAAAAGGGGTAGGAGGATTAAATTATCTCTATGTCAAGCAATGCATTTTTAATTTCCATCTCTATCCTTACAAATCTCAAAGTACAAAACTGAACAGATTGAAAAATCAGACTATCAGATTTAGTTGGAAAGGGGCCAAGCTTAGAATTAAATAGATAAATACTGCATTGTTTGTAAGAAAGGGTGGGTGTTGTTATTTTTTAAAAAAATGTCAATATGCCATAAAATGAAACTTTGTAAATGATTAAAAAAATTAAGATGTAACTAAATGGCTACAAAGGAAAGAAAATATACATTATAAGAGAAAATAAACATGACTATTTTTATAACTCATTTTGAGATAACTGCAGATCTGGAAATATAGTAGTTTTGTCTCTAGAAAATCTACATTCAAATAGGCACCAATGAAAAAGGTATTTTTTTCTCTTTATGTTCAAGTGATAGTTCACACATGCTTTGCACTAATAATTTAAGCATCTTGAAAATTCAACATCAAAGTTTCATAAAATTCAAGCAAAGGCAACATATAGTTTAAAGCATAAAGAACAATAATGTAAAGTACAGTACTGAATGTCATAGTATGGTAAACACAAATCAGAGAAATAGATTGAATGTAGAGAGAAGAATGTCCTGGCAGTTGCTTCTATTTTTTTAAAAAGGCCATTAAACCACCCTTTAAAGCCAAACTAGCACAAGACATTTTCCATCACATAAATTTTGGAACAAAATAAAAATAAACCCATTATGGAATAACAAACAATGGAGCAGCCCTAAGAAAGAAATACTAAATAGCAAGAAAGCAGCAATATATCAATACTCAATCCAGAACATTATACAGTAATTAAAATATATAAGTCAACACCAACACCAATCAATTAATAGTAGTAAAATAACATCAGGTTATAAAATCAGAACAAAACATCTCTTTTAGGATTTGCAAGTCTCATAAAACTTGCTGCAAAATGCAGAATTTGTACATCTTCTGTCATTGAGCATTGAGATTATTTAAAAATATTGCATGTAAAAGCTCTCACATATAGTACATTATCCTATCACGACCCTCTTCTATCATATTGTATTACTACTATTATTATTTAGTAGTAGTATTGTGGTATTTTCAAATTACTGAAAGTTTTCATTGCCTGTCCAATAAGTTGCTACTGCATTCATATTCATTGCTACATTGGCTGTATGGATTAAAAAAATTAAATAGGGTGACAAAACCCACTATAAAGAAATTTTCCAAAGTTGCCAAGAAGAATTTAAAAACGCCATATGCAGTTATATATTTGAAGCCTTACCCAGACTTCACATACACACTAATGGACTACTATAAACAAGAATGGCCTGAAAATAAAATTGCCAATATAGTAATGTCTTTACAGAAACCTTTATGATAAGATATTTACAGATTAGGGTATTGTTTTCTACTTGGTTATCTGGCCTGGTGTTAATCCCTGCTTATTTGGCTGTTGGCTGCTGGAGATGTGTTCTGATCTTTTTTCTTTCTTTCAAGGGTTTTTGTTCTCTCGCTTGAATGATGTGCATATGATTCATTCCTATGTCCCTACAAATGGCTGATTTGCCCAAATGCCAGGTTTCCAAGAATTCTCTAGCATTTTTGGATTTGACTTGATCTAGGATGCAATTTCCCAGTTGAAATTGCGATTGAATGGACAAAACCCAGATAAGCAGTGATTAGCACTAAACAGTCAAGAAGTAAATGATGTCCTAATTAAGCAACTTCCAAAGGTAAAAATCACACCCCTTCCAGCACTAGCAGGATAAGATACAGTATATAAACAGGGAGCAAACTTCACACTCACTAGCAATGATGATGTTACTCTGTCAGGTGATGAATATGTCTCAAGCAACAAACAAGCTCTGAGAACATGAAGGACTATACTGAAAGCCATTTTCATGTTTCTCAGTGATTGGATTATATATATGCTGCTATTCAAGTAGTCTTGAAAAAAAAAGACAATCCAGATTAATATAGACTTCCCTATTCAGCCCCTATAGGGCACATAATCATGGGATGCAAACATTTACATTCTTTTAGGACAGCCTAAGATCACATTAGCTATTTTGCCAGTTATAACACACACTTGCTCTATATGTAGTTTCGTATATCTTCTGTCATTATTTGTCCAATTTAAAGATTCCTTATTAATGTTTTATTTCAATAAATGCTTATACACTTTCTGTCAGGGTTTCTATTATATCACAATAACCTCATTGATTAGCAATTTTATTTGATCAAAATAATCAAATAGACGATGCCTGCAATTGGTTCCCCCCAAAAAGCATCATGCTGATCTATAAAATAGATAATAGTTTAGACTCTTAATTGACCCAAAGGTAAAATAATTGTTGGGAAATTATTTGCTTTAAAGGAATTTGGTGTTCTGTATTATAGCCCCAAACCCTTGGTCTCTTGTTTAAATTTAAAGAGATGATGAGAGTTTTTACCATGTTATCATCATCTTGTCTTCAAAGACCTGGCAGAAAAGTAAACAGCATCTCCTCACAAAATCTTGTATGCATTCTTCATTGTTTTGAAGGCTGCCTTTGAGCTCACCTAAAGTAAACCTGCTTGAACATAGTACTTTTTCCATTGATAAAAGACATCTATTCAATCATCTCCCTTTATCCATATGTTATTAAAGTGAGAGATACAAAAGAAGGTCAATTGACTTTCCTTATTTTTGTAACAAAAGGGTTCACACCAAGGTTGCATGTTTGTTCCACTTTTTAAGGAATCACCTATCAGTTCCTGAACTTACAAAATTCAGTCTGCCATTAATAGTGTAAAGGCCTTTGTCTATTTTTTTCTTAATAAGGTAGACTGTTTGTTCTAACAGCTGTGTTGTTTAAAGCCAGGGGTGAAATGCTACCAGTTCGGGTTGGTTCTCCTGAGCAGGTAATAATAATTGCTACCATTCACCTGAACGGTAGTAAAAAATGCTTTAAAAAGTACGACAACCAGCTGTGCTGCACGATCGTTGGAACATTTTTTTCATTTTTTAAAGCATTTTTTTACTACCTATTCACCCAAACTGTAGTAAAAAAAATGCTAAGAAAAGTAAAAAATAATTCCGAAGATCAGCTGTGTAACAATCAGCTGTGCCAGGCAATGTTGGAAGTTTTTTTCTTTTTCTTTTTAGCATTTTTTATTACCAATTAGCTGTGAGAAAATCAGCTGTGCCTGATTGTCTGTGAAGTTCCTGCTTGTTGCAGGGGCCATTTTGTGTGAAGTCCAGCTGCTTTT
>JANHFK010005925.1:41099-51310 GCA_036250565.1 Sibynophis collaris
ATAGATAGATAGATAGATAGATATAGATATAGATATAGATATATATTATCTAATACGTGCTTGACAAAATAAATAAATAAAATAAAATAATTAAATAAATAATGCATCATAAGTAAAAGTCACAGAATACCTGAAGTGTCTGAAGAAGGTTTCTTCTTCCCCTGAAATCAGTAAGGCATAATATGAATTTTAGCACATTGATAGAAATGGATTCAGGAGAGGAAACAAGGCAAAGTATTTGAGATGCCTTGCATTAATAGCACTTATAATCTTCTGAGGATTTTTTTCTCACTCTTTCCTTTTAATATTGTATCAAAGCACTGCACTCTACCTGCTTGCAATATTTCCACCAACTGATGATTAAAGTCCTTGTTTATTAAATTTATATGCCACTCAATCTTCCCAATAGGGTGAATTTGGGCAGCTTACAGATCATAAAAACATAAATAGAAAAGCAGTTAAAAATTTTAAACTATGCAAATTAAAAAAAATTTAAACTATGCAGAAAATCAGGAATCAAGAGATGGAAGGTACAGAGATGATCTTCTTACCACATTAACCACCTCCAGCAGTGAGCATCTCCCTCAGGGCCCCATGTCAACCGGCAAAACCCAGTTTTAACACACTTCTGGAAGGCCAAAAGTTCTCAGGTTGTACAGTATTTCACATAGTTGTGCATCTAGTGGAAAACACTCTTCTCATTGACTCTGCCAGCAAATATTCCTTAGCAGATGCGATCTGTAGTAGGCCTCTTCTGTGGCATGAGTAGGGTGGACAAGTTCCATTGGGGTGAAATGACTCTTCAGATACCCTAGATCCATTAAATATAAGCCTTTAAAGGTGATAATCAACACCTTGAATTGAACCTGGAACCAAACTGGTAAACAATGCAGCCTTATTTCATATCTACCTACATATTTTATATTTAATCTGATGCCTTCCAATCTCTTTATTCACCATCACCATCTCTCTAGGTTGCAGACATATGATGTGTGTCTAGAATTCAGGAAAATTAGTTCTGTCCTGTTCATAAATTTTTACAATTTTCTATCCTCATCACAAATTTCAGATAAGGTCAGTAAGCAAGGTAATATATTTGCATCATATTCTTAAATGAGCCTTTCTGTGACTGAACAGCATCTTTTATAGCCCACAACAGAACAATGGTATCATAAAAGCAGAATCACCACTATAACTGCTCCATATGAAATGGAGAATTCCCCCATCCTTGAATAGAACAAAAGAGCAAGCATTCACTTCCTGCAATCAAGGTTAATGGCACAAATGGCCTTGAAGGCTGAAATTGGAAAATATTAGGATCCTGGAAATTGTATCATTTCTATTCCTGGCCTTAATTTATAAAGCAATATTATTTCTTTCCATTCCCAGGGATTTAACTTTTGAGCCTCAAAATAGCACAATTCAATTCCTGACCTCAGATACCAGAATGGTGGGGTTTTTTTAGAATCTGTAATAAATATATTTCAGATTTAAACCAATATATTATAGTATAATTCTAAATACCAGTGTATATATATATATATATATATACTCAAAATAGTTCCACTGGTATACAACAGCAAGCTATAATGTGCTTTGTTTCTTTTTGGTTATACATGATATACTGTAAAACAAGTACATGACTTAGGGTAGGACGTGAAACTGGTCGAATTGACTTGCTTATGACTAAAAAAAATCCCCATTTAATGTAACAAGGGGGAAAAAAACCAATTTATGCTATTATGGCTCATTCTTTTTCTGAAAAATAATAGAAATTATAACTTGCATCAGTAAAAAAGCAAAAAAAATCTCAATTATGTTAACATTTTATTTTTAAAAGGAAGTGATCAAAAGACTATTATTTGTTTCACTAAATGTAATTTATTTACTTTTATCATGTACACATATATGTATTTAGATTTATATGTATTTTATAGGACTTATGGGCTATTCCAATCATAAACTAACTCTGAGTGGCATTTGTAGCTCACCGTATCCATAAAACATACAGAAAATGAGAATCTAGGAATATACCACCATGCACTTTAGAACAGCTCCCATGCTGTTGGGAAATTGTCATTCAGCCCCCCAGATTCTTTGAAGTAACCATGTCTTATAAAACACCAAAAGAGAAGTCTTTTAAATATCAAGGAAGATGCAATTCCACCAGTCTAAACACATAATTCCCTCAGCACTGTCCATGCCTAACCAGGTAGCAGGACTATATCACTATTATCCTTCTCATCTTTCTTATTACCTACTCTTATTGATATCTTATGAATATCATTTTGTTGGTCGTATCTTATGATTTATGATTATATCTTATGATTTATCACTCTGTTGCTTATACGTATACTGAGAGCTTATGCACTGGCGGCAAATTCCTTGTGTGTCCAATCACACTTGGCCAATAAAGTATTTCCATTTCCTATTCCCATTCCATTCTATTCCTAAAGAAACACAGTACCTGCAACTGAAGGGCATATGGAGACAGCCCAACCTATTTGTTTTATCAGGGATGGGAGATGTTACTGGAGAAGGTAGTACCACAAATAGTTACGGCCTGAACATGGAGAGAGAGCTTTGAAGGTGACAGCATTTCTAGTTCTTGCACTCTCACCAAATCAATTTCTGAAAGATAGAGAATCCTTGAGTACAGAACATCATTATGATCAGAGGTTAGTCATTCTGTGTAGCAGGAATGCCCTCACATACTATTATCTTTGGATTTATAACTGAAAATAAAACTAGACCACACTTTATGTACATGAAGGTCAGAAAGAAAATAAATGGGAATATTTAATAGTTCAGCTTATGCAAGCTAAAAACATTCTAAAAATATTTGACTCCCCTTTAACAAAAACAGTTCTGGAAGAGCTTCTACTGCAGTGTTGGACATGGAAATAAAGAGTTTGAAAGAAAATTTGAAACTTTGTTACTAAATATGTTGACATTTTAACCATCTTACATGGTGCTTTGTTTTTAGAGATCATGCATGCTCTTTCGTTCATTTTTCATTTTTATATTTTTGCAATTTTGTCTTGCTAAACGTGGTGTACAAAGAGGAGTAATAAAAATGTAGGAACCAGGTCCTGTTTTTCTGACAATTTTCTTCACACTGATGTATAAAGGAATTAAAAGTGACACTTCCTAAAACGTAGCGCACTAATGCATTTTATAGATATTGTCTATTTTAACATGGGATGTTTTCAAAACATTTCTATACTTGGCCTCCAGCTCTGACCTAAAAATGTAAGAAGTAAAAAAGTTAAGCTTTCTTTTTGATTAGATTGCTTCAGGAGGTTGATATAAAATTTAAATTACATTGGTTATCTGCCACCAGAAAAAGAAAACATTTTAGAGCCAAACCATTTGGGAATCTAGTTGATTTTATATCTACTTGTGTACAGCTTGTGTACAGCTGTACACAAGTAGCCCTTGACTAAAATTAGTAACTGAGCCCACAATTTCATTCATAAATCATGGTGGTCATAAGTGTGTCACCACCTATCTGCACCTGATTGTATGACTTTTGTGGGGGTTGTTAAACAAATGTGGCAGTTGTTAAAGAAAAATTGCATTGTTCGGTATGGGGAAGTTTTTGCCAGAGTAAACGCTAGTTTCTGGCAAAAATGTCGTAAACCGTGGTCATGTGACTGTTCTACTGCAAATAGCCACAGAGGTGGGCCAGTTGCTGAGTGTCCAAAATGTGGTCACATGACTATTGGGGGAGTTGGACATCAGAATCTTGAAACTGGCTCGTAAGTCCTGTTTTTGGCGTACGTCATAACTTTAATTGGTTACTAAGCAACCTGTCTTAAGTGGAGGACTATCCATATAACTCCAAATGGCAAATTCATTCAACTCCAAATGGCAAACTGATTCTCTACATTAGTGTTTGGATGTAATCCCAATGCTGCCAAAAGCAAACTTTTCCATGGCTAGACATCTTAACGCCAAAATCTAAATCATCCTCTATTTAGAAAACATAGTTACACTAAGTCCAAATTAAGCTACATAGCTGCCATTTACAACTTTTATGCTTGTTTTTATTATACCCGTTAATCAAAATAGCAAATAACATAACATACATTCTTCAATCATCTTCATAATGGTGATGCTTACCATGCGTTAAAGTCAGTAAGCAATCTGTGTTAAAGCATCTCTTTGAAGAATAACTTTCGGACTTATTTATTATTTACTAGTGCTGAATTACCAGATGTTTAGCATTTAGTTAGAGCATTCAGAAATGTCATTATTAGATGTTGCATTCATTCTGTGTATTTATTCTACATCAATTTTTGTGATTTTTTTTCCTATTTCAGTCTTCTCAACTCTCTCGGCAGTGACTCAAAGAGACAAGTTACATCTTCTCCTATTGTTTTCCAGAGGTTTCCATTTCACCTGAAGTTAATTCTGATGGGCTTTAAAAATATTTGTTTCTTTAGTGGAAACTAATCAGTGAGTTAAATCATTGTTGGCTTAGTCATTAATGCTATTCTTATTTTTTTCAATCATCACTTCTCATGAGGAAGAAATCAAAGCAATATCTTAGAAGCTACAACATTTTGATTCCTTTATATTCATTCATCCAGATTCAATTTAAAAGCCCTTTGAAACTATGTTTAATTATTTCAGTTGACTTAGTAAAAGAACCTAAAATGAAAATTGATATTCTAAGTAATTCCACTTCTAATGCTCCCAAAGTGCCTTTTAGAATAATAAAACTGTTCATCTTCAGGAGTTACAATCTAGAAACATGTGACTCAGAAGAATATTATGGAAGAAAGATAAGAAAGTAACAGAAAAACAAGAAACATCTAATCCAACTTGTTCTATTTTCCAAAAGGATGTGTTTGTAACTCATTGGTTTCAATGTTTGGCATGTCTTAAAATGCATCTTATTATCTATCTAATATCCATCCTTCCTTCAGGACATTGTTATAATTAACTTAATTCACTTCTCCATATCTATATTAATTCTCTAACAGTGTATAAAACACTTTAAGGACTACAACATTATTGCAGTTTTTCTGCTTTAAAGTGAAAAGTCTTTCAAGGGACCAGTTGGATTTAAAATCCTTCTCTAATTTTCTTCATATAGATCCTTGCCTTAGGGCTCTGATGGCAAACCCATGGCATGTGTGCCACAGGTGGCACGCAGAGCCATATCAGTGGGCCCACGAGCATTGGCCCAGCTCAGTATTTTCTGGCCTCCAGAGGGCCTCCAGGGTCAGGAAGGCCATTTTTGCCCTCCATATACTCCTAGAAAGATTCTGGAGCCTGTGGAGGGCAAAAAATGGGTCTACTGGAAGTCAGAAAGCGCCCATTTTCTGGCCTCCGGAGGGCCTACGTGGGGGGTTGGGAAGGCCGTTTTTGCCATCCACAGACTCCTAGAAAGGCAATGGAGCCTCACAGGGCAGAAAACCAGAACTTCCGGTCCCACCGGAAGTTGGAAAATGAGCGATTTCCGGCATCCAGAGGGCCTCCTTATGGGTGTGGGAATGGACGCATGACCCCCCCTCCTCCCCCCTCCCCCCCTTTCACAAGCAAAGCAAAAAAGGTTAGTCATCATTGCATTAGGGATATGTATTGACCTTGTCAACCTTGACAACCTAAAGAAGTGTGATCTCCACAAGTTGTCAAGATTGAGAAACACTGCAAGAGATTAACAGTCTTCATTTTACTTGTGAATTAGAGCTCATTGCCTAGATCCAAATTACACCTAATGTATCAAGGAAGCTACTTAGCCATATTGTTATTATTTTTCATTTAAGAGAATAGCGCAGTTGCAATTATAAGGGAAAATAGCATATTTATATGTAATTTCCTTATAAACATTATACTGATTGCCCTTCACTAGCTGATTCTGATAACGTATATATATATCTTTAAAAGGAAATTTCAAGCTGTTCAGTGTTAGTCAAAATGAGATTTTAATGAGTGCAGAAGTATGTTAGATGATGTTGAAACATTCAAGGCAGTAATGGTTCAGGCAATTTTAAGCTTTCCATAGGGAAAAATATGGACTTGGTTGCTTTTGATATTTAATTACACGCTTCTAAACCATTAATTTATAAGTTTTGTCTCTGTACATTCTAGATTTTTTTTTTACGGCTTGCTCCACCTCTTCAAAATATCCTCAGAAAACAACAAAACCACTTATGAAACTTTCACGGCTGACGGCTGATGATTCAGTGGGACTATCCCTGGGTGCTACATCTCAAGATACAAGCTAAAAGTGATAACCCTATATAATTTGGCATTGCATGGCTGACAAAAATAATAATACAAGTCAGACCATGGCAGAATTTTAATCCTTTTTCTTGGCTGCATCCTTTAGCTGGGTTAAATAGATCCATTTACAGCACAGCATACTTACCTAGCAGTGAAAGCCACTGTATTCAATAGAAATTAATACATTTTAGACAAACGGGTGAGTCCAGACTTCTGCAAATACTCTGGTTTTCTGTGAGTGAACACATGCACATACACGCAACACACATATACACACACACACACAGAAAGAAAGTGACATAGAAGAGACTAGTTTGTGTGAACAAATGCAGAGAGAGGTTGTAATCCTACAAATATCTTTACAGCCAATTTTAAGTAGTGCAGTACTCATTAATAATTAATATTAATATTGCAGTACTCACAGGTTTCCTTAGCTATAGTATATGTGAATTTCCTTTATGCAAATTCACGATTGACCCTTATGCGCTTGAACATTTTTATCCAGATATTTGTTTTATGTGAAAAAGAATTACTGTTACACAATTTGTGCCAGCATCATCAAATATGTCCCAAAGAACTGGAAACATGCCAAGATTTCCTCCATTAAAATCACTAAGACATTATCCTGTCAAACTCTTTTGCATCTTCACTTATGAGTTGTACAGTGGTTCTAATTATGAAACTTGTACTTCTACACCTGCCATAGCTACTATTGTTACTATGAGGTTAAACAGAGTGGTCATCGCTTGGAATGCTCTACCCGACTCCATTGTTACATTCTCAAACCCTCACAGCTTCAACCTTCAACTGTCTACCGTGGACCTCATCCCATTCCTAAGAGGTCTGTAAAGAAGGTATGCATAAGCGCACCAGCCTGCCTACCGTCCCTGTCCTACCGTCCCCATTTATTTTTATTCATTTCCCTCGTTCATGTCTATGTTCATAATTCATACCTGCTATCTTGTACATGTTTGACAAACTAATAAATAAATAAATTCTGTAAAAGGAGAGAACCTCTCTAATCCTAAGAACAAACATGGGCATAATACATCATGCCAAACCTGATGAAGAGTCCTCAGTCCTCAGGAATGTTTTTTTACCTTGTGTGTAACATGTCAAAGAATGCTAATAATTTTTAATGCCACGAGACGTTCTATCTATTTGAGTGCCATTATAACCGTGCACACTAGAAATCCAGCTGTAGAGAAAATGGAGAAAATGCTTTCACTGTATATGGAAGAGTAGACAACGAAGAAAACTTGCTTGAGTGATGTGATACTTAAAAATAAGACTTTAAAATGTATGTACATATTTGTCAATACATTTGGGATGCAAAATTTGGCTCCATATTTTGAAAAACCTTTTATACCATTTCTTCAATGTCTCACTTTGCTTTATGGAAGGATTTTGGACTTTTCTACAGATTTTAATGGATAGGTTCATCATGGAAGAAGCAGACATTTTAGTAGATAGGCCTTGAATTATTCCAGCTGTAAAGGTGAATACCATCATCTCACATTTTATCATTGCAAGTAACATTTGGCAGTTAGTTATGTCTTATAGTATACACATTTTTTGATCCTTGTATTTTATATAGAATTTAGCCCCAGCATAGTGAGAAATACAGACCTACCTCTGCCCATTTTGGAGTATTACATGTAAATGGAATTTACAATCACATAAATACTCAATGCCAAATGCACAAGACTGCTTTTAGTTAGAATTGGGCACCCTGGCAAATAATGTCAAAAGTTGGGAATGTGGAGGATTTTTATCTGTTCATCACTTTTTTCTTATTTCTTGTGTGTGTGTGTGTGTTAATCATTACATTCAGGTTTTTCATTCAGGCAAATATAGCAAAGAATTTATTGATGGTTTGGGATACCTTGAGTCAGTGTTTACTCCTGGTGACTGCCTAGATCAGTCCTTGGACTTTGTTTAGTAGTATTTTCAGAAGTGGTTTGCTATTGCCTTCTCTAGTGATGAAAGAGGGAGACTGGCCGAAGGACTAAAATTCACAGATTCCTGGTTTCTAAACTGGTGCCTTAACCAGTACACCAAACTAGCTCTCCAAATCATATTGATTTAATTTTTCATCAGAATACAGCTCAGGAAAGAACCTTGGATCAAGCAGGACATCCTATACCATTTCAGACAAGTGAATGTCCAGTCTCCTTTTAAAAACCTCCAGTGATGAAGCACCCACAATGCCTGAAGGAAAGCTGTTCCATTGGTTAATTGTCCTCACTGTTAAAAAGTTTCTTCTTGATTCCAGGTTACTTCTCTCCTTGATTAGTTTCCATCCACTTTTCTCGTCCTGCCCTCTGGTGCTTTGAAAAATAAATTGACCGCTTCCTCTTTGTGGCAGCCTCTCAAATACCAGAATACTGCTATCATGCCTCCTTTAGTCCTTCTTTTCTCTAGACTAGTCAAACACAAATCCTGCAACTGTTCTTCATATGTTTTAGTCTCCAGGCCCTTAATCATCTTAGTTGCTCTTCTTTGCATTTTCCCCCCAAAGTCTCAACATCTTTTTTGTAATGTGGGGGCCAAAACTGGATGCAGTATTCCAGGTGTGATCTTACTAAGGCTTTATAAAGCGGTACTAATACTTCACGTGATTTTGATTCTATGCCTTTGTTTATACAACAAAGCATTGTATTAGATTTTTTGGCTGCTGCCACACACTGCTAACTCATGTTTAAGTGATCGTCCACTAAGACTCTAAGGTTCCTCTCACAGTTATTGTTTTTGATCTGTTTTATTTTTGAGTAATATAACCCACATGAGATTAATTATAATTTTTGCCTTAGCTTCATTTTTAACTTTTAAGATCTCCAGAAAGCCAATAAAAACTCTAATCTTTGGCCCCAAAATTAAATTAATTTTGTTTGTGTCTAATGAACAAAAATATATAATTTCATTAAATTGCCTTAAATTTGTAATCCATGCAACCTTAAAATTCAGCTAATCTTATTTCTACATGAAGAATTTTTAAAATGCACCCTAAAAAAAACCTGTGCCTTTTTCCTAATACATGGATTTTTAATGCAATTTTGCCTAATATATGTAACTTTTTGCAGTCTTATTTTCCATGCAAAACACATTATTGAACTGTGCTTTATGGATTATATGTTTACAAATTCTTTTAACTGGATAATTGTATTACAAAATTTAGAAAAATGTTGTTTTATTTTCTGTTGTTTCTCAGGAAAATGAAATTGGCCAAAATGTACATCCCTTAATTGACAAAATTAAACATAATCCATCTTCACACTACAATCTGTTATTGTGTGTCAAATAATTAACACTAATTGGATATATGGTATTTTGTTCAAAAGGGGTCTAGATAGCTAGAAAAAAAAATCTGATTGTGATACATATCATTATATCTTTCATATTCTCTTTCAACACTTTCATACACTAGAGATGTAAAAGTCTTCCAGTCTAAATCTGATTTGAAATGTACATCCCAGAGAAATAAATAATGGAACACCAACCATTTGTGGTGATTCCATGAAGCCCCAAAGTAAAAAGCTTTCTGCAAAGAGCTTACATAGTTGTTATAATATTTATCATTTCAAAAGTTGGAAGATATTGGTAGTGATGCCTTAATCATTTTGTTTTTGTTTTTTTTTAATGAAAATCTTATCCAGGCTACCTGACAACAAGAGGCAAGAAACAGAAGCAAATTTTGAGTTTTTACAAATATACACATATACCGATCTAGCAATAGAACTGTTATATTAAAGGATATTCGCTACATTATTTTAATTATCGGGTTTCCTGACCAAGAAAACAAAAAAATAGAAAGTATTTTCTATGAATCCAAAAAGATATTTCAAGGATTTTTTTTTCTTAACAGAACTCATAGCCATAGAGTTTGAAATTTAACCTACAACCTACAACTCATCTATAATTTTAAAACAAAAAGTGAGAAATCCTGTTGGGCTTACAAGAGCCTAATCAGCAGA